>CADEHL010001408.1:862355-1133991 GCA_902827135.1 Harpagifer antarcticus | reverse complement strand
TCTCTCTCTCTCTCTCTCTCTCTCTCTCTCTCTCTCTCTCTCTCTCTCTCTCTCTCTCTCTCTCTCTCAGGTACGCTGTGCTACGTTTCAACCAGTACTTTGAGACCAAACCTGCACTGATGGCTCTGCAGATCCCAGAATGAGGGACGGGGGAAGAGAGTGGCAGACAGGAGGGTGAGACAGGTTTCCTGCTGCCACTTCCTGTGTGGCGGGAACTCTTCTGTGAGCCAGCTGTCGATGCAGCGCTGCTCCGTCTACCCGGCTTCCTTTTTTCCCGCAACAAGCGCAATTACTCTGCTCTGCGACTTACCTCTCGCTCGAGAACGATAAAACTTCCATTGGGTCCTGCGTGTATGTGTGTGAGAGTACGCTTGTGTATGTTTCTTAATTTATCACGATGAAGCCCGCTTCTTTTGAATATGTGGCCCTTCAGCTGAAATGCTCCTCTCGAGCTCTGTTCCTAAATATCTATAGACCACCCAAATACTGTGCAAGCTTTTATGATGACTTTACTGAACTGCTGTCTATAGTGTGTATTGACTTTGACCGTTTAGTCATTGTTGGTGATTTTAACATCCATGTTGACAACCCTCAGGACAGAGGGGCAAAAGAACTGTTTTGTGTTCTTGATAGCCATGGACTGACTCAGCATGTGATGGAGCCCACGCACAATAAGGGGCACACTCTGGACTTAATTATCTCAAAGGGTCTGAATATCTCTAAGGTTGTGGTGACTGATGTTGCGCTCTCTGATCATTCCTGTGTTTTCTTTGAGAGCTCTATTTCTGTTTACAAAAATGTTCAAAAAGAGGTAACCACAAAGCGATATTTAACTGAAAATACTAGGGAAATGTTTACTCAGAATTTTTCTTCCACACTTGCCCCTGCTAACATCTCAGTAAATGAGCTAGTAGATCATTTTAATTCAAAAATTAAAAATATTATAGATGCCATTGCTCCAACTAAGGTAAAAGAAGTGACTGGCAAGAAAATATCTCCATGGAGAAAGGCCATGACCGTGAGAGCAGAAAAAAGAGAGTGTCGAAAAGCTGAACGCAGTTGGCGAAAAACAAATCTCCAGGTTCACTTTGAAATCTATAAAGAGAGACTTGGCCTTTATAATTTGGAATTGAAAAACACACGACAATCGTTCTTCTGTGACATCATTACCAAAAACAAAAACAACGCACGTGCCTTGTTTGCTACCGTCGACAGACTAACTAACTCCCCAGTGTCAGTAGCCTCTGAATTTCTATCCACCAGGGCGTGCAATAATTTTGCCTCCTTTTTCACTGACAAAATTCAGAAAATAAGACAAGCAGTCAGTGCCTCTGCATCAGGAACAGCAAATGTGTTGTCTCTGTGTCCACTTAACATCAATTCAAACACCATGACACAATTCCATCAGATTAATGATAAAAACCTAGAGGACATTATTCAACTTCTGAAATCTTCCTCCTGCTGCCTTGATATTATTCCAACGGGATTTTTTAAAGATGTTTTGCCTTGCATGGCCTCAGATCTACTTCATATAGTAAACACATCTCTTCACTCAGGTATTTTTCCACAGGCCCTGAAAACTGCAGTCATTAAACCGCTCTTAAAAAAGAGTAATCTAGATGCTTCAGTAATGAACAATTACAGGCCCATATCAAACCTGCCATTTCTAGGTAAAATCATTGAAAAAGTTGTTTTTCAACAGCTGAGTAATTTTTTGCATTTAAATGACTGTTTCGATGTGTTCCAGTCAGGCTTTCGTCCAAACCACAGTACTGAGACTGCTCTTGTAAAGGTCTTTAATGACATCCACTAAACACAGACAGTGGCAGAACTTCAGTGTTGGTATTATTAGATCTCAGTGCTGTGTTTGACACTGTTGACCACAGCATATTACTAGACCGACTGGAAAACTGGGTGGGACTTTCGGAAACCGTCCTAAATTGGTTTGAATCCTATTTAAAGGACAGAAACAACTTTGTTTCTATTTGTAAATACACATCTGAGTTGACAAATATGACATGTGGGGTTCCTCAAGGCTCCATCTTGGGGCCTCTTCTCTTTAACATCTACATGCTACCACTGGCTCAGATAATGAAAAACAACAAAATAAGTTACCATAGCTATGCAGATGACACACAAATTTACGTAACAGTTTCAACAGGAGACTATGCTCCAATTCAAACACTGAGTAAGTGCATTGAACAAATCAATGACTGGATGTGTCAGAACTTTCTCCAATTAAACAAAGATAAAACTGAGGTAATGGTTTTTGGAGCCAAGGCAGAACGTATAAAAGTTAGCGCTGAGCTTCAGTCTGCAATGTTCAAAACAACAGATAAAGCCAGAAATCTAGGTGTAGTCATGGACACTGACCTGAGTTTCAACAGCCACATTAAAACAGTTACTAAATCAGCCTACTATCACCTAAAGAACATATCTAGGATTAAAAGACTAATGTCGCAGCAGGATTTGGAAAAACTTGTCCATGCTTTTATCTTCAGTAGACTCGACTACTGCAATGGTGTCTTCACAGGTCTCACTAAAAAATCTATTCGGAAGCCTGCAGCTGATTCAGAACGCTGCTACTCAAGTCCTCACTAACACTAAGAAAGTGGATCACATCACTCCTGTTCTGAAGTCTTTACACTGGCTTCCTGTGTGTCAAAGAATAGATTTCAAAAATACTGCTGCTGGTTTATAAAGCTTTGAATGGTTTAGGCCCAAAATACATTTCTGATCTACTGCTAAATTATGAACCATCCAGATCTCTCAGGTCTTCAGGGACTGGTCAGCTTTCTGTCCCCAGAGTCAGAACTAAACATGGTAAAGCAGCGTTCAGTTATTATGCTCCAAATATCTGGAACAAACTCCCAGAAACCTGCAGGTCCGCTGCAACTCTGACTACTTTTAAATCCAGGCTGAAGACTTTTCTTTTTGTCGCTGCTTTTAATTGAACTATTCATATCTTAGACTGCACTTCTTGCATACTGCTGATGTTCTACATGTAACAGACTTTGTTTTAGATCATTCAATTTTACATTTGACGCTTACTGAAAACAAGTCAATATTGAAAAGTCAATCATATCTTAGACTGCACTGTAACTTTTATCCATGTATTTTTTCTTTTAATGTTTATCCATGTATTTCTTCTTTTAATGTTTATTTTATTAGCTTTTCTTTTTAATGACTGATTTTAAATGCCATTTTCTTAATATCTTTCATTTGATGTAAAGCACTTTGAATTGCCTTGTGTTGAAAAGTGCTCTATAAATAAACTTGCCTTGCCTTGCCTTGCCTATCTTGCACACCCAGATTCCTTGGAGTTTGAGTGCAGGAAACAACAGATGTTGATAGACAGGTCCTGGATTGGAGAGTCCTTCATTGGAAGAAATAGCAGTTTGATCTTGTTGAGGTTGAGTTTCAGACGTAGCGAGAAAAAGCTGTTGATATGTTGACTGTAGACTGCTTTATGTGCTCTTTTCTTGCATACTGCTGATGTTCTACATGTAACAGACTTTGTTTTAGATCATTCAATGTTACATTTGACGCTTACTGAAAACAAGTCAATATTGAAAAGTCAATCATATCTTAGACTGCACTGTAACTTTTATCCATGTATTTTTTCTTTTAATGTTTATCCATGTATTTCTTCTTTTAATGTTTATTTTATTAGCTTTTCTTTTTAATGACTGATTTTAAATGCCATTTTCTTAATATCTTTCATTTGATGTAAAGCACTTTGAATTGCCTTGTGTTGAAAAGTGCTCTATAAATAAACTTGCCTTGCCTTGCCTTGCCTATCTTGCACACCCAGATTCCTTGGAGTTTGAGTGCAGGAAACAACAGATGTTGATAGACAGGTCCTGGATTGGAGAGTCCTTCATTGGAAGAAATAGCAGTTTGATCTTGTTGAGGTTGAGTTTCAGACGTAGCGAGAAAAAGCTGTTGATATGTTGACTGTAGACTGCTTTATGTGCTCTTTTCTTGCATACTGCTGATGTTCTACATGTAACAGACTTTGTTTTAGATCATTCAATTTTACATTTGACGCTTACTGAAAACAAGTCAATATTGAAATCACCCAGAAACATTTCCTTTGATATGACTAAAAAGATTAAATGTTTTGCCAACTTTTGACACAGCAAAGTTTCCATTTGAATCTTGTGAAATAGTTCAACTTTTTGACTTGGGACAGCATAATCCAAGCGTGTTAAAGTAGGCAACATTTATCAGATGAGTTTGAACTTGTTACATTTCAAATATATATGTATTGTGTGTTTACCATCAAACCCAGAGTGAATATGTAAATATGGAAAGTGTTGTGGAATATTTTCCAAGGCCCATAACTTTGACCCAGTTTATCAGTTCAAACTGTCCTGACTGAGCACACGCACCTCGTAACCTTGGCTGCTGTGCTCTCAGTGTTCTGTCTCCCTGTTCCTGCCTGTTGGCGTCAGCTGATAGAGGTGTTATGATTCCATGTTCCTGCCTGTTGGCGTCAGCTGATAGAGGTGTTATGGTTCTATGTTGTTATGCAGCATGTTGATGATGCTCTCAGAACTAGCTAAATACAGGGGTCTGAGGTAGAGTTCTTTAGAATTGACGTGGCAACTCTCCCGTGCAGTCTCACCGTGACTGATGTGACTTGTGATGTGAATCTCTCCGGCCGTAACTCCAAATAAACCATCAGTGTTTGACATCAAAAGCTCCTGCTCTACCGTGTTTCCTTCCTGAGTCGGTGACTCCTAATGCACTGCTACACAGAAGTTTCCTCCACAGAAAGCACTTGATTTTACGTCGCTATCTGTCAGAGGGCCATCGTGATAACAGTAAGATTTAAAATATTGTAATCAAACTTCAGGAGAGACTTGGTGTTCTCTACATGTGATGGAACAAAATAGTGCGTATATTGTCATTGGCATTCAGCTATAATTAGTTAAAAACGTTTTGTTCAAAATCTTGAATGGTTCCGTCCTTAAATGTATTGTCTTCTAAAAAGCTCTTATTAAAGTACCTAATATATTCATCAACAGTGCCAATTAAGTGTACCTGGCCAGACATCAGACTTATTACATGGGTGTGCTTTATGGAGGAGCATTTTTTGATCACCAGATGCTTTGTGTACCATCCAATTGGTGACTGCACCTTAGTACATCTGAATGACATTGTCAACAAGTAGCATAACAACACTGCATACTAATAAGTGACCACTCCCTACTCTACAAACGTAGGAGGATGAGAGGCACATTTTTACAGGAAAGACGGCTCTCGTAGATTTAAGAAATAATGGACTGCTTTTAGAAGGATGATCACAAGCTAACAAAGCTACTTTAATTGTTGCGCCATGAGTGGTTTAAAGTTATCCAACAGCAATGTGACTGACTGACAGAGTGGTTGATATTGATTTTTAAACTATTGAATACAATGGTATTGTGCCGTTATAAATGAAATCAAACTAAAACTCTCAATTCTTTCTGATCTTTTGACCAGTTGTCATTTTATGCATGCAAATAATCCCAAATTTGGGAGTCTTACTTCATGGAAAATAACGAATAAATACATATAAATAGTAAAAGCACAGAAACTCCACATGTTGCAGTGGTCTCTAATGTTTACCAGTCATGGATGAACTCATTTCAATGGGGGAGAAAAGCCGGGGTTCTATCTGTGCTGTTGTATTTGCTGTTGTATTTGCTGTAAAGTGAAACTACTGTAGGCTATTTTTATTTTATGTACAGCACTTTGGCTCGACCAAAAATCGTTTATAAATGTGCTATATAAATAAAACTTGATTTGATTTGAAAAAGAAAGTTTTAAAGAGAAAATGCTCCAAGTAGATTTTTTGGGTATTTAGTAAAAAATACCTTAAAGATCAAATGCAAAGATTTTTTTATAATTGCCAGTAAAATCGAAATCATATAGCTACAACACTATCTAAGATATTTCAGTATTAAAATAGGAGATAATATGCATCTGGCAATGCGTAATATTTATTTTGGTCAACCCCCAACACCAAGTCCGACGATTTATTTCTCAGCCGCTCGTCTCCGCAAGATGGCGCTGGGCGTGACGTCAGAGTGTACAAACATATTTCCACCTGGCTTATCACTCACAGCTGCTTCCGCCAATAGTACAACTTAGTTTCGTAATCATGTCTGATAAACCACCCTTGAATGATGGGTTAGTAGACTAAAAGCTTTAGGAATCCAAACTATAACATATAATAAGTACCCTGTATCAAGATTGATGCAAAACAAGTGAAATTTGACCTTTTTACAGAGGTTTAGAAAAATAAAGTCCAGGTGGACTCACCTCTGGGTAATTTGGGAACCATCAGTTCCATTTGAACTTTTTCACTGTAAAAATCATTTTATTACTTTGAATTATCACTATAGGAATTCATTCCATCCAAATACAACTGTAGTGAAAAAGAATAAAATAAAAAATAAAGTAAAATAAAACATACTTTATGTTATCCTCTTAGGCATCACGGACCCGAAATCACGTCATTTGCAGGAAACAATGTCTAAGGAACCTTAATATTTAATAAACTATGAATATTTTATATCCATATAACGGGGAAAAACACATTTAACTGATCTTTTTCATTTATTTTTTCAATAAAAACACACAATGCTAACAGTGAGCCTCTGAATTAGCCCCGAGCGAAAAATGCTAACCTATTACAGCACCGAAAATCACTCCTAGCTCCCTTGTTACTTATCCTAGCTCCACATCCAACACATTGTTTATCATCACAAGGAGACACGGAATCTAACGGTGCCCACCTCAACACTGAAAGACACAAACTCGCGAGATAATCAACAAAAACGTACATCAAAACAAGTGGCGCTAGGTACTAACATGCGCTAGGCTAATGGCTTACCTTCCTCTTTGTCTGGTCTCAACTGGTCTTCAATGGCATTAAAACGATACAAACGATGATGTAGTTAATCCATAGGTTAATATCCAATGGGGCTGTGTCCCCTTTGAAATGTTCTGATAATCTATAAGCAATAAAACTGCAATTCCGTTATCTGCTGTCCGCTCTGTGCTCCGTGTGCTCTGGGTCCCGGCAATTCCTGCTTCCTTCCGTAGTAAACAATAAGTAAAGTCTGCTGCGTAATGTACTTACACTGGCTGGCATGCTTTATACTTTACGCAGGACCATATCTCTGGAACCCATTGGTCGATTTGGGTGATTTACACCTTTTTCTTAACCATTACATCCAATAGATTCAATGGGCAGTTCCCAAATCCACGTAAACATTAACATTGCGGACGTAATAGAGAAGCAAACGAAGCATATCTGAAAGTACAAGCCTGTACGGCAAAACTTTATACCCAGTATATTGCCATAAATATGATGATGGATTATCAGTAAACATTTCTACGTGACACAAAGACATTGGATTAACCTTGAGCGGCGTTTTTATTCCGTTGAACATAACTTTTGATCAAAAATCAAAAAAGGTAAAACGTAATTATTGTAATATTTTTGAAACCGGATGTTGCTTACTTTCTCTTTTCTGGTTGATAGCTCCAGGAATTCGGGGTCGTACAGTGATGACATTACATGTGTGGAATCTGTGGAGTCTCAGCTTTAATCGGATATCTTGTTTGTGCAGTTACGATAAGTAATAAGGGCATTTCTACCGTGAGTGCTGTGCAAAGGTCCGTTAGCATTAGTTAGCATTTTTTCGCTCCATGCTAATTCAAAGGCTTGGTATTACTCTTATGTTTCTTTTAGCTAAAAATTGTTCACATTGTCAGTTAGTTGAGTTTCTTACCTTTAAAAGGGTATGGAACATTAATAGTTTCATAAATGTTAAGAAGCCCTGAGACATAGTCTCGTAAAAAAACGGTGGGAGGGGTCCACTGGGGGGACCCTCGGGCTTAAGAGGTTAACTGTTTAATGCAGTTAATTATTCAAAATGTCAGAGTTCCTTATTTTTAAACTGAAACTTGCACTACTGTTCAAAAATAAATAACAACAAACCTGGAATTATGCATTTGGGACTTTCTTTTGCTTTTTCTTGTTGTACCGAACCCGTAACGAACCGTGACCCCCAAATCGAGGTACATACCGAACCGTGAATTCTGTGAACCGTTACACCCCTACTCTGAAGTGTTTGGCTCCAAACACCAAACAGATCATTGCAGCATCCCATAATCTTATTCTCTGTCTGTCACTTTAGATGAAAATAAGGAGCCCCTCCCCACGCCCCTCTGAGAGAGATTTGGTTAAAAATAACACAATTGAGCTCTAGGAGGATATTCAGGTGATAAGGTGTTGGGGGGGGGGGGGGGGGGGTTAGCTTGGTTGATTATTGTCTAATGGTTACTCAACCCAAAAAAACGTTATGACATCACAAAGGGGCCAAAATCTGATCAGCTCATTTTCAGACAGGTTTGTATATAAATGGATCAGGACAAAAAGAGGGAGAATCTTTTTTCCTGAAACTTTCAGAGTCTCTTTCCACAGAGGGGACACATGTTGATGTAGAAAATACATGAACAAGTGGATTTATCATAATAGGTGACCTTTAAAAACCATAAAAAATCTCTTTTGTATGTCGGTTGGTGCAGGGGTACAAAGTGCTGTCTCTAGTTTTATATGAACATTAATGTTATGAACGGCTCAAAAGGCCACAACAAAGAGGAGACACACCATATCCACGTTTAACAAAATATGTTTATTTAAGAAAAACATTCAAATCAACCGAATTAATTAAGTGCAAAGCAAGTGAAGTATGAGGTATGGACAGGGGCGCCACCAGGGATTTTGGGCCCCATGAAAAGATATCACATTGGGCCCCACCACCAGGCCCAAGCCACGCCAACCAAGCACAATGCTGTAACCACACCTACAGAACCCATACCACTCATTTATGCTTTAAATAACTCTACCTGTACAGGCTTGCATCTATCTTGTAGTCCAATAATAACTTCACAATGTTTACTGACACTGAGCGGTGAACATATAACACTGTGCAGACATGCAACATTCTGCTGCAGTATAATTCACTATTTGATATAACACTAACATTCCTGACAATAGACCTCAATAGTCATCTGTTATGGTGTACATGCCTTTTTAATAACATTTTTGAATGGAACAGGACACAGTTTGCTTCACTCAGTTTTTTTTTCTCTTTTAAACTCATAGTTTTGCTTTATTCTGAGAAAGTGTTTGTTGAGGTTTAGGATGGCAGCTTCTTCTTACGCTGCACTCGGAGAGAAATATTGGAGACGGAGACGATGACCTGTTTAGCCCTTGAGCATGATTTATTCCTCGGCTTCACAGGTGATTCCATCCTCAGCCGAGCTAACTTAGAAGAGAAGAAACATAGACAGTGTACAAGTGCATCAAGTGAACACACCCTTATTTACATGACGCAAGACTGGTCATTACGTAGAATGTAATACTACAGTGCCGCACACTGGTACAATTACAGTATTACATCCCTATAGTACAGAATAGACACAATCTCTAGTCTATACATACAATAACTGAGGACATATGTAAACATTTCCCTTAACACCCCCACTTGTTCTCAGGTTGCTGTACTCCAAAAATGTAAACAAAATGAAAATGTGGACCTCCTCACACATTTTAAACTCCAAAAACGATTCCTGCAAACTTCTTCAGTTTCAGCTTAGTTACAGGTTTTGTCATTATGTCTGCCACCATCTCTTCAGTAGGGCAGTACACCAGAGTTAGTTTCCCATCCTTTACAGTTGATCTTATGAAGTGGTACTTTATGTCCACGTGCTTACACCTCTGTCTGCTTACAGCGTTTTTGGCTAGGGCAATTGTTCCTTGGTTGTCCTCATACACTACTGTTTGTGTATATTTGTAATCATCGATACCCTCCAGTAACTGGTCTAGATATATACACTCTTGTATAGTTGAGGCCAGAGCCATGTATTCCGCCTCACAGGTGGAAAGTGCCACTGTAGGCTGCTTCTTACTCTTCCATGAGACTAAAGAGCTGTTCTTACTGAGGCTTAAACAGTATCCTGTGGTACTGCGCCTGTCGGTGACATCAGCTGCCCAGTCGGCATCACTGTAGGCTAGTAAGCCTAGCTTCTCACTATCGTTTCTTCTGAAACACAACTCTTTCTCTATAGTGCCTCTAAGGCAGGGTTCGGCAACCTTTTTGATATGAAGTGCCATTTAAAAAAAAAATTGTTATCAGCGTGCCCACGTTCGAGAATTATCAAGGGGGGGGGGGGGGTTGACTGAGGAGCAGGAGGGCGGGGGAGCCTCGCTGCGGGGAAGCAGTGTGTGGACCTGTCAGCGCAACTTACATGATGCCGAATTTAAAACTGAAACACACATTAAACACATTTAAATAATTGGTTTAAACGGCATAATAATAAGGACGATCGTCCGTTTTGTGATTCTCCAGAACACACATGTTATGATATTAGGGTCACGCAGAGTGAGATGAGATCGCTGTCCCTTTAAGAGAGAGAGAGAGGGGTGTGGCTTGTGCATGTGTGTTTGTGGATGGTAGAGCGAGAGTGAGGGAACGTGTGTATGTTTCTGGAAGTGAAACGAGGAAGCAGAAAAACAGAGGTCTGTGTTTTGTGAAACAGAAGAGCAGCTAAATAAATGCAAGGGCCTCCCAAGAAGAGCTCGCCTCTCTCCAGTCATTGAAGCTAAAGTGGGTTATTGAACCTGAAGCTTGTTGCTTCTGCCCTCCTCGACTACGGTCTGGGAGCCGACAGGAAAGTTCAACACACAGATGGCCAGTCCGCCATTTTGTAGCATATTATTTCGATGAGAGATGAGCAGATCGCCACTGGGCTTTCAACTAAAGACACAGCCACGCAAAAACTGCGGCATTTGTACAGCTCCTTATGAGTAGGCTACTGCAATTAGTGCAGTGCTTTCCTCCGTGGTGAAACGATCAGCACCACGGAGGAAAGCGGCAGAAAGTCACCTGGAGATAAAGAGAGCGGGGCTGCGTTGCGTGCATGGCTTCCTGCTGCGGGTAACGGGGAGACGCGCTCTGGCGGCGGTCTCGTTCAGGATCCGAAAATACAATTTAAATATTTTTGCACACTTATTCCTAGTGTGCCACTGGTTACGGTGCCGCGTGCCAATGCTGGCACGCGCCAGGGGTTGCCGACCCCTGCTCTAAGGTATCTTAACACGTGTTTCACAGTTACCCACTGCTTCTTTGTAGCCTCAGCAAAATATTGTGATAGTTTGCTCACAACAAAACTTAAGTCTGGCCTTGTACATGTGGTCAGGTATATAAGGCTGCCTACCGCCTCTCTGTACATCCTGACATCATCCATCCGACTTTTTGAAATCGATACCCAGAAAATGTTTTGGGCTGCCTAAATCTTTCATCTTAAATTTGGCAGAGAGCATCTCTTTCACTTCCTTCATTATTTTGTCATTGCTAGCTGCAATGATCAGATCATCGACCCAGATGATTATTATCACCTTTCCACCTTCGGTCTCTTTGGCATAGACACAGTGGTCTACTGGGTTCTGTGCAAAATCGTCTTCAGTTAAACAATCGTGCAAAATCCTGTTCCAATTTCTACCGGATTGTTTTAGACCATAGCTTACACACTAGACCTTCCCCTCTTTCTTCATAATCTTCTGGTTGTTTGATATAGATTTCATAATCTATAGGAGCGTGTAAGTACGCTGTTTTTACATCCATCTGATGCAGTAGCAAGTCCTCCTGTGCTGCTTTCTGTAACAACACTCTTACACTCGTCAAGCTGGCCATGGGGGAAAAAGTCTCTCCATAGTCAATCCCCATCCTCTGGCTATAGCCTTTGGCCACAAACCTTGCTTTGTACTTGTCCATTCCCTCAATATCACTTTTGATAGAGTAAACCCATTTGCCCCCCACTGTCTTTTTGTCTATTTGCAGATTTGTCAGGGTAAATGTGTTGTTGTCGTTTAATGATTGGATTTCGTCATCCATGGCTTTGACCCACTCTCTTGAGTCAGTTGACGTCATAGCCTCCTTAAATGTCTGTGGAATGCCACATACTACTCTGTAGCAGTAGTCTACGGTAGTATGAATCCCATCACTATCACTGTCTTCAATTACAAAGTCCTTTAAGTGACTTGGTTTCCTTCTGTCTCTAGTCGGGTATCTCCCACCCTCAGATTCATCATCTGTCCCACGTGGTTGTGTTTGGCTACTGTCGTCAGACATAGTTACTGGACTGTCACTTTGTGCACTAGTCTCTTTAGCATTCTCTGTGCTCTCATTTATCTCCTGTGTGACCCTGTTAGCCCGAGGCTGCCTCACACTGTATTTGTCATCATTTGGGTCTGACCCAAATGTCTGTGTCTGTTTCTCCACAGTTACCTTGTTTACAAACTTGACTAGCCTGTGCTTTTGTACTTTCTCAGTATCTGGGTGATAGACCAAATACGCGGGGCTGTTCTTGTCATAACCCACAAAACGCCCCTGATCACACCTGGAATCAAGTTTTCCTTTGTCCTGTTTGTTTGTGTAACATACAGACCCAAACTTCTGCATTGTAGAGACGTTAGGCTTTTTATCTGTCAGCATCTGGTAAGGGGTTTGTCCTGTACGCCTGTTAAAACATCTGTTACGTACTATGGCTGCTGTTTGGACTGCGTAGTTCCATAACTGTTTTGGTAGCTGACTTTCAGTTAGCATACACCTACCCATCTCAAAAAGAGTACGCCAGCTTCTCTCAGCTGTACCGTTCTGGTGGGGTGAGTACGGGGCTGACGTCTCATGTCTTATCCTGTATTTCCTTAACAACATTTGGAAACCCCTGCATGTGAACTCTGTGCCGTTGTCTGACCTTATACACTTCACTTTCCCGTATGGGGATGTATCTGCTAGGAATTTTTCCGTTGCCTGTTCCGGGTCACTTTTAGTTTTTAGAAAATATGACTGTACATATTTGTAACCATCTCTTGACTCTGTAGCTACTGGACCGGCTAGGTCCGTGTGTACCATTTGTAATGGGGCCTTTGCTCTACTATCAGGGTTTCTATTTCTGGTTTGTGCAAATTTACCCTGAATACACACCTCACATTCTTGGTCAGGTCAATCTGTTTTGCCCTTGATCTGCATACCTTCAACCACATTTTGCATTTGTAGCACATCGTCATAATTACAGTGGCCTAGTATTTCATGCCACGTCTGTACATCATGGCAAGCATTGCATTCGTCACTATTCTCACCTTCAGTGTGCAAATAATACAACCTGTTGTACACATGAATGTCAAAACTGGTACCATCTTTATGTATCAAAGCGTCTTTTCCCTGCTTGAAAACGACCGTGGCTCCGCTGGCGGTCGCTGCCTTCACTGAGAAGATGTCCTGGGGATATGACGGTATAAACAACGCCTTTCTCAGCGTAGTGGTATGCCGCCGTCCTCCACTGTCGACCAGGCAAACCTCTGCTTCTCCCTTGCGTTGAGCGACGCCGTTGCACCGGGTACCGTCTGCCAGCTCCACGCAGTGTGTCTCTGGCTTGAACGTGTCATCGAAGTTTTTGAACTTGGTGATGATGTGCGAGGTGGCTCCTGTGTCGACCATCAGGCCCTTCTCCTGGATGCTGCGTGCTGGCTGCCGCTGGACCCTGTTTTCTCCGTCTTTGATCCTGAAGACGTAATCTGCGTCGCCGCCATCTTCTTCTGAGACTTTTCTCGCGTCATCTTGTCTGTCTTTACGCCTGCACGTGGCGTCTTTGTGTGTGTCACTTTTGCCTTGACTACACCATGTCTTCTGCCGACACACTCTCGCTCTGTGGCCTTTTGTGCCGCACTTAAAACACACAATATCGGCATTGTCACTGTTCCTGTCATATGCACCTTGCTTGGCGGGCCGCCGTCTGGGTCTCGCTTGAGTCTTCATCACGTTATCACTCGACTCTGTCGTGCTTAATTTCTCTGTGTCTTCAAAACTCCTTAGCTTTGTCCTGAACTCTGGAAACGTTATATTGTCATCATTATGTGCCACGTGTATTGCAAATGGCCTAAACATCTCAGGCAGTCCTTTTAAGACCATGGCTATCAGTAGGCCGTCGCCTAACGTTTCACCTGCGTTCCGTAGCGCAGTGATGGTGGTTTCTGCCTGTATGATATAGTCTGTGACACTTTCACTGTCTTCTGAAGCGATGTCAACATTGTATACAAGTTTATTATCCAGGGTTTTCCCCTCCCGGCATAATATCCCCTTAATATCTTTAAGGCTTCTCTTGCATTGTCGGGCGCATCCCTCATAATTAGCGAGAGGCTTTTGTCGTCTAAAAGTTGTATTAGCTCAGCATACGCATCTGCCTTTTTCTTGCCGTCTGCCGTCTATCTCGGCTTCACTATTTGGTTCTCTTAGAATCGTGTTCTTTAACCCTAATAGGTGAAGGTGTCCTAACACTTTTGTCTCCCACAGTTCATACTTAGTTTCATCTCCGTCGAACATCAGTCGAGGCAACCTGCTTGTCCCTCGATGATCCATGTTAGCTTATCTTGCTATCCCGTTAGCACGCTGTTCGCCGTGACTTTCTGATGGTGATACATCTTCAAACTTCTCCCCGAATGACTCCTGGGCCCATAACCTGTTGAGGTTTAGGATGGCAGCTTCTTCTTACGCTGCACTCAGAGATAAATATTGGAGACGGAGACGATGAACTGTTTAGCCCTTGAGCATGATTTATTCCTCTGCTTCACATGTGATTCCTTCGCTCAGCCGAGCTAACTTAGAAGAGAAAAAACATAGACAGTGTACACGTGCATCAGGTGAACACACCCTTATTTACATGACGCAAGACTGGTCATTACGTAGCACGTAAGACTACAGTGCCGCACACTGGTACAATAACAGTATTACATCCCTATAGTACAGAATAGACACAATCTCTAGTCTATACATACAATAACTGAGGACATATGTAAACATTTCCCTTAACAGTGTTGCTTTATCTTTATGATAAAAACTAATCCCATACCTTTAAGGAGCCGTACACTTGCTGCAGTTTTTGCGTGACTGTGTCTTTAGTTGTAAGCGCAGTGGCGATCTGTTCATCTGTCATAGTGATCATACAATAATGCCATCGAAAATAATATGCTACATCACAGTACAACTACTTCTGGGTATTCTGTGTGTCATTCAAGCTCGGCTCTGTAAAGGCTTCTCAATTCTCTAATTTCCCGTCCTCGACTCCTATCCTCGTGACTCAGTCCCGCCCACAGGAGATGTGAGCGGAGGAGTCGAGGAGGGGAACCTAGGAGAGAGGAGTGGAAGCAACAGGCGGTTAGAGAAATGAGAACTCCTCTCCTCTGAGTGGTCATTTTAAAGAGACGTCCATTACTGATGGCAGGAGGCACAGCAGCCCTCTGTCATGACGACTTATATATTTACTTTTAATTAATTCACAGTGCGGTATAATGAGACAATAACAGGCTACAGATGCGGACATAGACACACACATCATTTATATAAATATACCATTTCTGAACAAGTATGAGAGCACTCTCATAATAATGTAACACAATCAGAGACAGGATATAGTCTGAGTCTAGCTATCATGATTTCCTCCCTTCTGTTTCTTTATTTATAAATATTGATGGTGATTTTCTTTTGAACTTTATGATACTATTTGCCTTTCTGGTCTTTCTCCCACCTTTTCTGCCAGATATCCATCCCTTTCTTCTAAATTACTGCTGTTCCTTCTCCTTAGTTGAACTGGTAATGTTATTTCCTTTTGTAATGCACTTTTTGCTAATTTATTAGCACACTAATTGATCTGACGCTCTTCGATCGATCGATATTTTAAATTCTGGGATATATATACCAATTCTGACACACTCTTCCTTGTTCTTAGAACCATCTGTGTAGATTTTGAGGTAGTTGTTGTGAAGAATAATCTTCTGGGATTCAATGCAGAGTCAATGGAGACGGAGAACTTTCATCAAACACGGAGATTTATTGAAGTATCGGCCGGAGAGGGCACACTCAGTTTCACACATGAATAGTCCTCCACCGAGTGGCACTCTGAAGGATACATAGAATAATCACACAATATATTGACCAAGGGCGGATCCCAAACTTACGCGCCCTTTCTCTGCTAATTATTAACAGATGCCACAAACTGGACACAGACCTAGCCAGGACAGGATGCCCCCCTTTCTCCACAGAGCAAGGCATCTGACCTCTGACCTGACCCTGAGGATGGCACGATCGTATTTCACAGATTGAGGGAACAACACTTTAATTAGAAACAGACGTTTGCAGATAAATTCCCAATTCGATACATGGGAACAGACAGGATTAAAATATTCTCTAACAGCCCCTCCTTTTTATCAATTTATGATAACCAATTAACACTAGTCTAAGAATATTTCAGTCAATACTCAAATCAATAAACGCCCTCAGAGTCTGGGATCACACACATTAACTATATCAAAAAGTAAGCAGAATTGAAACATTTCAATTACCTTGATTGAACGCAGTCAATCATAACAAAAAATCATCTCTCCTCCGTGTCTGATATCATTTGTCAAAAGCACAATAATAAACACACATGCAATACAAAAATATAACAGCAAAATATATGTTTCAAAAATAAGATCTTTTATCATTTATCACTCAGTTAATCTCACTCGTCAAACACAAATTCAAAGTCAGCTTACATCTCAAAGATTTACTTCAAGGCAATTACTTATTAAAACACAATTAGAATTTAGGATTATAAGAAATCCAAATGAGGTATAAAATCTGAATCATGAGACATCCAGGCTAAAATTCTCAGTGATGAATCGGTCAATCTGTAATCTGTAAAGTTTCAATGTCCTCAATCTTTAACATTATTTTACGTTTACTTTACTAAGCTGTATTCAAGAGTAAGGCACTTTAGTAGTACATCCATTTCATTCAAATACATTTGTTCAAAATCTGAAAAGGAAAAATCAGATATTTATTGTATAACAACCTGAAAAGGAAAAATCAAAACATCTGTTCTTTATTCTGAAAGTCAACTGTAATCAATTTATTAATCACTGAACGGGGATACCCATGGGGCAGAAACCGTGATGGGGATCCATGGATCTCGCAATTCCTTGTTGTACATCAATATTATTTCATCTGCAGTTGAATACCCCACTATCCTCTGTGGGGCCTGGAGGGCAGTCTTGGCAACCCTGCGTATGGCTAATTTAACTACAGTTATCAAACAGATCACTAGGATTAGCACAACCAAGATAAAGACTGAAACAGTAACAACACATTTAACCAACCCCGCTCCCCAGGATCCAATGGTTCCACTTAAATCCCCAAATGTAAACCCATGAGTTTCATGCAATTCTTGTATTCCCCTAGCAGTATCATGAGCCATATCCATAACTTCAGGTGTAGCATCAGAGAAGAAAGAACAACACTCAGATCCAATCACCTTACATGTGCCTCCCTGCGCAGCTAGGAGAAGATCCAGTGCCATACGATTCTGCAGTGCTACTGTCCTAACTTCCTGCAATTCTTTGTGTTCAGCTAACATCGCTAATTCTGGATGCAATGTCATTCCAGCTTATTAAATCATAATCAGCTTTCGTGAACGGAATTGGGCTAAACATCGGAGAATGCATGGATTCTGGCATATTTTGGCACAGCCAACAGTTGCTAACATTACGTTCATGTGCGTAGTCTATCATTAAACTTACTGCAGAATTAGTTTTAGCTCGTTTAAGTGGAGTGATTAAGGCCTTTTTTGAAGAATCTACATCACCTCCTGTTTGTTTAAGTGGAGTGGATAGAAAATCCATTTTGCTATCTGGTCCAGTATATGTGCATGCAGTGACACCTGAATTGGGGGCTTTATAATCTGCTTTCCTTGCTGTGCATTGTACCTCATTCATTATCAGTTTTCTTAATTGTTTCATAGTGGTACACTACAATTCTGAGGGCATGTTGGCAATGGTGTTGAGAGCTATTCTTACCACCTCCGATGTTCTCCCGAACCACTGGTACTGGTCTTTTGGATACATTCCCCATGTCAAGTAATCATCACCCTTGATTGATGACACAGCAAACACAATAATACAGTTAGATGGGTTACATATTGAAGTTGAACAGTTAAAAGAAATAGTCTCTGATTCACGAGTGATGTAGACGATCCTCTTTACTCTTCCTCCTTCTCTCTCTCTGTGTCTCTCTCGCACCATACTGAATGTCTGTGTGGTGTTTGGATACAACCTGTCCTTGTCGCTAGGCACTGATTTGCCCGTTGGTGTTGTTTTGCCCTCAGGGTCTGGACCCTGAGTAGTCAAGTCGTCTGCGCTCTTGGATAAGAGCACCTTATCTTCTCTCTCAGAGGGGCGAGAGCCCTCGCCACCTGTCGTTGAGATTTCCACAGCTTCATCTAGCAGGGCGTTCTTGGCCAGGTACAGCAAACCCAGGATGACGATGATGATGACTGCCTTCACACACCAGCATCCGGTAGAGGGGAGAGACGACATCTGGAGGCGTGGATCCACTCCGCTCTGCCTTGGACTCTTAGGGCGGTTCTGGTCACTATCAACACCTGGAAAGGACCTTTCCACCTGGGAGACAAAACATATTTTTCAAGAGATTTGATCAGTACATTATCACCAATCTTAAAAGGGTGGGTGGGCTCTTCTCCCGGCTGAGGGAGCCTGTCAGCCACTTGCCTGTGAAACTTTCTCAACATGTCAGTTAGATATTTGACATAGTTAGTCATGTAATCCTCTGTCCACAAAAGGGTGAGTGTGTGGGTGCTACTGGGGGGCTAGACCCGGTGAACATTACCCTTCCCATCAATACTTCGTGTGGGCTAAGTCCTGTCGTTGCATTTGGTGCGCTTCTAATGGAGCACAGAACTAGCGGCAGCGCGTCTACCCATTTTAGTCCTGTGGTCAACATTGTTTTAGTGAGTTTCTCTTTTATAGTCAAGTTCATTCTCTCAACCTGGCCTGAGCTCTGTGGGTGATGGGGACATGCAATTGCCATTTAAACCCTAACACTGTAGCTAGACTCTGGGTTATCTTCGAAATGAATGCTGGACCTCTGTCACTGTTAATCCCTGCTGGAACACCAAATCTAGGGATAACATCTTTGAGAAGACACTTTACAACTGTTCTCGCGTCTTCTTTTCTGGTAGGGTAGGCCTCTACCCATTTGGAGAACTGGCACACTATTACCAAAAGATATTTAAATCCTTGGCATGGTGGCATGTGCGAAAAGTCAATTTGCATGTTTACAAAGGGCCCTGAAGGGGGCGGTAGATGTTCATGCTGAACCAGACCACTTCTTCTTCTTGTCTGCTGGCATATCATGCATCTATCTACAAGGGTCTGTGTAGCTAGTGTGATGCCTGGAGCAAACCATTGTGACTTTATAATCCCATTCATCCCTCCTTTTCCTACATGTGATTTGCCATGTGCAACATGTGCCAGAATGTGGAGGAACGAACGGGGACAAACCATCCGGCCGTCTGGGTGGAGCCACAAGCTGGACTCAGCGTAAAGTGTACAACCTCGTCTTAGCCATAAATCTTTCTCCCTAACATCAGCGCGGGCTTGCATTACCGCAACATCATTAAAGGAAGGCAATAAATCAGGTCTGTGGGTTGTGTCAGGGGGCATTGGAGCACCATAGAAGAACATGAAACTGCTGCTTGTTTAGCCGCGGTGTCGGCTAACGCATTTCCACGCGAAATAGGATCATCAGAATTTGTGTGAGCAGCACATTTCACTACTGCTAGCTGTGCAGGGAGCAGGACAGCGTCTAATAACTGAGCTACCAACACATGATGTTGAATAGGCTTACCAGCCGATGTTAAGAAACAGCGCATCTTCCACAAGACACCAAAATCATGGCACACACCAAATGCATACCTGGAGTCTGTGAAAATGGTTGCAACTTTTCCTTTAGCCAAAATACACGCCCTCAGCAGAGCATGCACTTCTGCAGCCTGAGCCGACGTGCCATTTGGCAAGGCCCGGCTTTCTAAGACCTCCCAGTCGTTCACAACAGCATAGCCTGCTAAATGAACTGTGTCAGACGGCCTGCTCGCAGATCCGTCTGTGTAGAGAATCATATCTGAATTAGGGATAGGAGTTTGCAACATATCAGTTCTGGGGGAAGAAGACATGTCAATCGTTGTGACGCAGTCATGTATTATTTCAAAATCTGGAATTGGCACCAGCGTAGCTGGGTTTAGGGGGGGGGAGCGTTTAAGAGTGATGTGTGGGCTTGAAAGAATTACTGCTTCATAACCAGATCGCCTTGCTGCTGTCATATGCTGAGTAGCAGAGGTGTTCAGAATATGCAAAACTGCATGTGGGACATGTACTACACAGTCACTGGCCAGTACAATAGGAGAGGATTGTTTAATAACAATTGTAACTGCGGCAACTGCTCGCAGGCATGAAGGCATACCAAGTACCACAGGGGAAAGTCGAGATGAATAGTATGCAACAGGGATGCTCTGTGTCCGCATTCAGAAAGTCTTTTCATGAGCAGAATGGAATCGATGCGACAGTTAGGGGATGCAATCAACAGGTCATCTGCATACTGAAGTAGGGTGCTTCCTCCTGTCAGGATCAGAGTGTCCAGATCTCTTTTAACATATGCTGCGTACACAGTAGGTGACTCAACATAGCCCTGTGGGAGGCGCGTGTATGTGATTTGTTTACCTTTAAAAATAAACGCAAACAGATACTGGCTTTCTGGATGCAAAGGAATAGAGAAAAACGCTGAACAGAGATCAATGACTGTGTAATACTTGGAATCTGGGGGTAGAGCAGCAAGTATTGAATTAGTGTCAGGCACTATGGGAGTTGTTGGAATGACAATGGCATTAATAGCTTGCAAATCTTGGCCAAAACACTATTCATCATGGCGGTTCTGTTTAGATATGGGCAGAATTGGAGTATTACAGGGACTGCTCGTGTAAATTAATACGCCCTGATCAAGCAGAGATTGGATGACTCCTCCAATTCCCAAAATGGCTCTATGGGGTAAATTGTACTGTCTGATAGCAGGCAATCTGGCATTGGTTTTAAGGGTCACTCTGTGGGGGGGAGCTGAACTAACAAAGCACACATGGTTCTTGTGTTTGGCCCACAAACTGGGTGGAATGTTGGCAAATTCTGTGGGTGGGAGTGGCTGTAAATGAAGGAACGTGCTTTGGGGGAGGGAAATGTGGTCAGCGAGACGCAGCATGTAATGCTCTTCTCCAAGGCTAATTACATTAGGTGTCGTGTGGGGCTCAGAGACCATTGCTGCTTCCAGCTGAGCATGGCAGTGGGCTGTCATAGCCCCCACCTCCTCCTTTTTATAGCCTGGGGTCACTGCCAGTGTGACATGAGGGATAATGTCTCCTGCAATAAACGCCTTTTTTGCAGGAGTCAGCCTAAGAGGCAACGCACATCCTTGTGGTCCCAAAAACAGAAATTGCTCGCATTCCAACTGATCTGAGCTGTTGCAAAAACCTCTTACTGATAGCGCATAATCATCTGATGGGTTAAAAGCAGCTGTGCAGTGACAATTCAACACAGGCCGCATAAGAGACATTAAGGAAGCACACACAGGGGAAATGCTAGCAATTTTCTGAATCCCTGTTGTGGAGAAAACAGAAATCATATTAAAATCTGGAAAGGACCAACAATAAAGGTTGTCCTGAGATGATTGAATGAATTGGACAGCTTGATAGACTTTACTGTGAGGAATTGTCAAAAACAATCCATCTGGAGTACAATGTATTGTTGCCTGTAATTTACAAAGTAAATCTCTGCCCATCAAATAAATCGGGCTTCCATCTGAAATAAAAGAGTGTTGCACATTTGACCCCTCGATTGAAACATTAGTACTCTCTGAAATGGGCTCGGCCATTGTTGTAACAAAATCATTAGTTGCTTCACACACTTTCTCTTTTGTGTGTACTGCTGACAATGTGGCGCCGCTGTCAATCAAAATATCTACAGCTGTTCCACTAAAATCAACGGGCATAATCGGATCTTCACGCGGGTTATTGGAAAGGCGAATTGTTGCTGCTTGAATGGGGAAATGTTGTGAGTCTGATCCTATTTCTCCATGGCACCCCTATCTTCTATTAAATCCATTTTGCAGACCTTGTTGCTCATGTGGAGCCTGTCTATTATAGTGTTGAGGGGGCATTAATGCAGGATGCCTGGGTGGCTGGGGTAAAGCAGGCAAGGATTGTGTATTCTGCTGCGCTCCCCATCTCTTTTCGCACTGTCCCGCCCAGTGGTCCATTGAACCACAAACATGACACGGCTTTCTTGGATTTTTGTTCTGCTGTTGTCTGTTCTTATCATGATAACCCTGTGATTTTCCATGATTTTGCGGCTGTGTGCGGTTCTATCCCTGAAACTGCTGGGAGTTATCTGCACCCTGATAAGCCTGTGTATTTTGAGACAATTGTTGCACCATCTGAGCATTTCTAGGATGCAAAAATATCTGGCTCCTATGCAAGGCACGCATTGTGGCTATCGTGGCTTGCCAGGTTTTAAATTGCCAGTCAGGTGTTGCTATCATGTAGGCACGAGCTGCCTCTGGGGTTAAGCTTTGCACTAAGCTTTGTATAGCGAATGGGTCATTTCCGTCTCGTTTTATTCCTGCATTGTTATCCCAAATCGTTATGAAACGCTGGATAAATTCTGGGACAGTTTCTGTTGGGTTCTGTACGCAGGCCAACACTTGGTAAAAATCTGTGTGAGTCTTAGCGCATGCTCTAACAGCCAAAGCAGCGACGTTCTGAATCCACATGTTGCGCGTCTGTGTCAAAGTCCAATCGACTGCAGGCTTGCATGCAGGGAATTTAAACTCGTCTCTGCATGTGGGCCAATCTGCCTTGTATGTTAGGATTATCAACTGTTTAACATCATGAACCAAACAGTTATAAACTGAGCAGACATTAGTCAACCACGACAGATACTCATCTGGGCTTTTAGTGGGGCTGGGAGCGTGATTAGTGACATCCATGACCTCCGCGGGTGTCCAAGGCTTATAAACTGGAACATCTCCTATCAGAATTTTCGGGGCGGTTACAGTGTCAGCAGAATAATTATTCTGAGGTGTTTGCGTTTCCATGATACTTTTACGCTGGACAGCCCTTAATTCTGGACATGTTCTCTGATTTAACATCAAAAGCAGCCTCTAGGCTGAGCAAATGACAACTCGCCGCACATTTGGAAATCCTATCAATCAAAGCCTTGAGCTCTGTGGAGCCTCGCTCGCTGCCAACTGATTTTTCATTCTTTCGTTCATTATATCCTCTTTTCTCTGCAATAGACATCCGAGCTTTGAGACAACTCGACATGTATTCTGCATCCCATGAGCGGTTCGGATAATTTTTCACAATTTTAAATGCTTGCCACAACACGGCCATGTCAAAACTCCCTGTTAAAGGCCAATCAAATTGAATCTTCCCTTTCTGATTATTTTGTTGTGAGTGCTCACAAAGTAACGAGGTAAACGGCATAACTTTAGACCAATCCAAGCTTCTTCCGACAATCCCTGACGGCATGTTGGGCGAAAACATGTGAAAATAGTGGCTGTCTATAATTGGATTTTTAGAAAATGTTTTATAGCGTTCATTCGTTTTCCTCGGACCAACTGACTCCTTTGTGGACTGATTATTACCCATATTTAACGGTTAGTACAATCAACAAACACTGCAATTTAGACAAACAAACATGAAACCGCAGCAAACCTCCGCGTGACAGAATGTTTAATTTAATCCGAATAAAAAGACTTCAGCGGGCGTTGGGAAATATAATTAATATGACGATTTGTCATCAATACAAATCTATGACATTGCTCTAATGCAGAAATCCACTTGATGCAGGTGCTTTCACTGTGACGACCATTATAAGGACGTCGGCACAGGCTACCGGGGAAGTGGACGGCGAGGAATCTTGCAGGGTTTTTACTCCGAAGAGGGCTTCCCGGGGTACTGCAGCTGGAGCTGTTTTCTGGTGGCTGAGGGAGCAACAGACCGCGCCTCACCCCAGTGAAGAATCCTCATTGTGGAAATTGTGCCCAATGAATAAAATGTGTCCTACTGATGCTCTATTTTAAGGTCTCTCCGAAATTTAAATAGAGCCACCGAGAAAAAAATACGCAGCCTTTCAGCTTCACAGGTCATTTATGATATCGTCAATCGCAGATCCTGGTAAGACAATGTTCAAATAGATTTGAAATTACACTTACCAGTATTCTGAAGATATATTTGATATCCTGTCGTGACGCCAATCTACAATAGAATAATATTCTGGGATTCAATGCAGAGCCAATGTTGAAGAATGGAGACGGAGAACTTTCATCAAACACGGAGATTTATTGAAGTATCGGCCGGAGAGGGCACACTCAGTTTCACACATGAACAGTCCTCCACCGAGTGGCACTCTGAAGGATACATAGAATAATCACACAATATATTGACCAAGGGCGGATCCCAAACTTACGCGGCCTTTCTCTGCTAATTATTAACAGATGCCACAAACTGGACACAGACCTAGGCAGGACAGGATGCCCCCCTTTCTCCACAGAGCAAGGCATCTGACCTCTGACCTGACCCTGAGGATGGCACAATCGTATTTCACAGATTGAGGGAACAACACTTTAATTAGAAACAGAAGTTTGCAGATAAGTTCCCAATTCGATACATGGGAACAGACAGGATTACAAATATTCTCTAACAGTTGTGATCATTATTCCTGAGGTACATACTTGTTTTGAATCCTACTTCATTTATTTGCCACTCTCTTTTCTTTTCTACAATACTCATATCTATATTTACCATAGGGAAAAGCCATGGGGAAACACTGCTGAATGGATTTGATGGTGAAAACTCTAACTCATGAATGCCGTATGTCCTTATTTTTCCATCCAAACCCACGTCCCTGGAACTTGGAATATTAGTATTGAGTATATATATAATGTGTATATATATAGTAAGAATGATATAATCTATTTATAATTGTAAATGTATATTGTATGTAGACATACATTTCGATGTATATTTTGTTAAAAGAAAACAAAAATGTTAATTTAGTTTTTGGGAGAAGGGGTGGAAAACGTCTTCCCACGCCTTTTCGGTAATGTGTAATTGGGTAGATCATTTGTTTATATATCATTTGTAAGTCAATAATATTTAGTTCATCAATTTGATACTGCTTATGTTTCTACTGTATCATAATTATCTTGTTTAATTTAATTTACATTTATTCTTTTTAATTGTATTACACGTTCGAAATAAATCAAATGAAATGTGTCTCTGAAGAGGTGCTTGATTACTCAAAAACAAAAACAAGTGTTAGTGTGTTTATGCACCTGGCTGCCAAAGATAAACATGCAGTTTGACCAAGAGGCATTTCAGTGCAGAATCACATTTTATTCATTGGGCACAATTTCCACAATGAGGATTCTTCACTGGGGTGAGGCGCGGTCTGTTGCTCCCTCAGCCACCAGAAAACAGCTCCAGCTGCAGTACCCCGGGAAGCCCTCTTCGGAGTAAAAACCCTGCAAGATTCCTCGCCGTCCACTTCCCCGGTAGCCTGTGCCGACGTCCTTATAATGGTCGTCACAGTGAAAGCACCTGGAAATTTGGTAGGCCTTCCTGAATTCCCTTTTGTGTCCCTCTGTTAAGAGATTCCAGTTGACGACACCTGAAGTAAAATGTCATAAGACAATTACAATTCAGACAGAAAAAGAACAAAACCTTAATTTAGTTGACCTTACTCTTAATCAACTTTTTTAGTTCAACCAAACTCATAATACTAGGATAGGAGAAGGCAGAAGTAAAGACACTTAATAAACTTACTGTCAAGCCAGTTGAAATGGGTTTCCTTTTGGAATGACCACTGGCTCACGATGTAGTTCAAGTTCTTGCAGGTAAGGGCTAGCGTGTAGATTGCAGGATCACCATCCTCAAAAACGACAAACCCAAGGATCCTCCGAATTTTGCCTTCTGGCAGCTGTAGATATAAAACAGGACTTAATACGAAATCCTTTCAAGCTAAATATTATTGTAGGTCTCTATTGTTATTATCTCTACTGTCAAAACTAAAGCAATTGTAAATACATGCCTGCAATATGCCAATGGCCACTTTCTCCTGGGAGATATCCATTCTGGCACTCTGTCGTGGCACTCTGAACACTGGCTGAAGGGTTCCCTCGAGCAAACTGTTGGCCTCCAGAGTCCAGAAGGCAAACCTTTGGCCATGCCTTTGAAATAGTGTTAATTTCGTTGACTAAAACTATGACGAAATATGTTCTTCAACTACCTTTTTTTCCATGACGAAAACGAGACGATGACGAGACGGCACCGACGGCAGTAAACAATAACGTTGGGTTACGTATTGTAACCCTTGTTATATTAGCACAGGCGGAGCCCTCTACTGGACTCTATGGGTACTACCTTATCATGCAAGCCTTCACCTAATGAGATTTCTATGGACGTAGCCGGCCCCGGGGCGGGCCTACCTGAATGTGTGCGCATCTCACTTCCGTATAAAAGGAGGCCTCGCCTCCTGACCACCATCCTACACCACTCTTCAGCGAGCGGTATAGGACAGACAGTGCCCCCAGGTAGAGGGCTCCGCCTGTGCTAATATAACAAGGGTTACAATATGTAACCCTACGTTATATCTCTCACAGGCTCCGCCCTCTACTGGACTCTATGGGTACAGTGGGCAGAGCCCCGATGTATGCACGCACTGTCGTCCAGCACACCGTTCCACCTCACTGTCCCTGACCGGCTTTAGCAGCCACTGCGCCTCACTCACCTCCCCCTCGGTTGTAACCGTGGAGAAGTCTGGGCTGCGGCCGATAGAGCACACCCTGACGCGCTTGCCTCGCGAAAAAAAGTGTGCTAGAAAAAAACGAAACAGTGCTGAGGGCTCCCCTGCGTCCACCTATAGGCAGACAGGGACAAAACCCCAGCCCTGTAAGGGTTCACTATGCACTCTCCCTCCTGAGTCCCTAAAGAACAAGGGGAGAATGCAAGTGCCCCCTATGTCCCCACACTCAAACACTGACCCTGTGCAGAGTGTGTCGGGACTATAGTATGGAGGGCTCTCCCCCTCCTGCCCCCAGGCAGGCGAGGGGAGCCCTCCAGCCCTGAAAAGGGCCCAGAGCACCCCACGTCCCCCGCGACCCTCCAGGGATCCGGAGAAACGTAAGGACATTTATGCCCGGGGAGAGGGTCAGATGCCCACTGATCAACAGCCCCCCCCCACCCTCCTCACCAGTCCTGTGTTGCCCCAGCAAGCACAGACGTTGAGAAAGAGCCAGACATATCCAAGAGATAAAACTTTATGAAGGGGCCTGGCGTTGACCAAGACGCCGCCGTGCATATATCCTCCACACTCGCACCGTTGAATAAGGCTGTTGATGCAGCCACAGCTCGTGTGGAGTGCGCACGGACCCCCGTGGGACAGGTTCTCCCTGCCTGCTCGTAGGCGTGTGCAATGCCTTCGCAAAGCCAGCCTGCCAGGCGTTTCTTGGACAGAGCTTTTCCAGTCACCCCGCCTCCGAAGCACACAAACAGCTGTTCAGTGCGTCTCAGGGTAGCTGTGCGCTCTACTTAAATGCTAACGCGCGCACCGGGCAGAGGAGGTGTAATTTAGCTTCCCTGGCTCCACCATGAGGTGGAAGACTAAATCCACCCAACTGAATAACCTCAGCCAATGAATAACCTGAACGCACTCCGCTCCAGGCACCCCGAATCAGTGAACAGCTCGGGTGCACCGACAGAGCGGTTAACTCTGACACTCTTTTGGCTGACGTAAAGGCAAGTTGCAATGCCCCGACGCGATCCGGTGCTACCAGGATGACTGCCAAACGTTCTCGCCTCATTCTCCCCAGGAGAGGGAGAATGAGACGCAACGGTGGAAAGGCGTAGAGCAGCTTCTTTGGCCATGGCTCGTGTACAAACACGTCCACCCCCAAAGGCGGGTCGTCGCTCAGGGCCATGGAAAAACCACAGGGCACAGTGGCCGTTGCGATCCACTTCCGCTCTCCCGAACTGGGCCCAGATCTGCTTCACCACCTCTGGGTGAAGCACCCACTCGCCTGGCAGGGGGCCGCCCCTCGACATGAGGTCGGCTTCCCTGTCCTCCAGTCCCGGGATACGGAGGGCTCTCAGAGATAACACCACCTCTGATGCCCACAACCACAGCCTCTCCACTGTGGCCGACAAGGCGGTGGAGCGGACTCCGCCCTGCCTGTTGATATAAGCCACTGTGGTGCTGTTGTCGCTCCTGACCAATACTTGTCTCCCTTGAATTAGGGGCATGAAATGCTGGAGGACTAACACTACCGCCCGTAGCTCTAGGACGTTGCTGTGTCGTGTTTCCGTTAGAGACCAGCGCCCACCTATAGCTCTCTTCAGGCAGGTCCCTCCCCATCCTGTTCCTGTGAACACTGTGATGTAGGAGGTTACCCGTCCCAGTGGAGACCCCCTCCGGAGGCGCCCGGGAGACCCCCAGAACCGGAGGTTGCCCTCCACTTTAATGACTGATTTTAAATGCCATTTTCTTAATGTCTTTCATTTTTTGTAAAGCACTTTGAATTGCCTTGTGTTGAAAAGTGCGATATAAATAAACTTGCCTTGCCTTGCCTTGCCTCCACTGCGGGGGGGATGGTCACCAGCCGCTGTTTGTGCCTCTTGGGATTCAAACGCAGGCTGGAGAACCACCTCTGCAGGCAGCGCATATGCAGTAACCCCTGCGGGACCACAATGTGAGCAGCCGTCATGATACTCAAAGTCTGCATGACAGAGCCTGTGAACCACCCGGAGAAGGGACGCACTTCTGCTCCCTGACAGGGTGGGCCGTAGCGTGCCTGCATCGAACACCACTCCCAACTACAACGCCTGTTGGTGAGGTATGGGGCTGCTCTTTTTTCAATTGATCCCAAAGCCTAATTTGGTTAGGTGTGTGATCAATTGTGCTGTGCAAAGCATTGCCTGTTCCCTGGACCCGGCCATGACTATGAGGTCGTCTGGGTAAAATAAAAACTCTCATGCCGTGGGCGTGCAGCGGTTGAAGCGCAGTGGCCACACATTCACTGAACGTGCGTGGGGATAGGGAGTAGCCGAACGGTACTCTGTTGTACTCGTAGGCTATCCCCTGGAAGGCAAAACGCAGACACTTTCTGTGCTCTGGAGCAATTTCCACATGAAAGTATGCGTCTTTCAGGTCGATGGTGGTCAACCAATCGCCCGGTTTGCACAAACCCCATTAACTGTTTTTATAGTTAACATGCATAATTTTCTGCAGGCAATGTAGCGATTCGGGTTGCTGAGATCTAGAATAGATCTGAATTCCCCTGTCTTCCTGAGAACCAGGAAGTCCATGGAATAAAGACCATTTTCTCTGTGCTGAGGGTGCACAACAGACAGAGCCTGTTTCTACACAAGAGCCTGAATCTCTGCTGAGAGGAAACCAATCTCCTCCTGGGAAGACAGATTTCCTCTTGCATGCCCATAAAAGGAGGTGGGACGCTGCAAAACTGGAGTGAATAGCCCCGTTTCGGCATCCTGTCCATCCACTTTGTTAGTACACAGCTGAGTTTCAATTGAAGTTGTCTGAAGTCCTTACTACCAGCTGCTCTTGCAGTAATAAGTAGTACCTTTCTTACTGTCCTAATGTGCACAATGTAGTGACTGCTTTTTTGTCTTTTGTTTTCTTAGTTATGTTCTCTGTATTTTATATGTTTGTGTTATGTGTAACGTTGCTGCCTTCTTGGCCAGGTCAGCATTGAAAATGAGATTCTATCTCAATGCTTTTATCTGGTTAAATAAAGGTTAAATAAAAAAATTCCCCATAACATTGTGTTAATTGAAAGCCCTCAGCTGTGGGGCCGCAGCTACTGTGGTACTCTCTGGTGACCCGTTCCGCCGCAAAACTCCCCGTGAAGGGAAGATTTATCCATGGAGGGTCGACACAGAAAGGGCCGATTATTTACTGAGGTCCCTGAACGTACCGCTGCGCGCTCCACCATAATACTGTTTTTACCAATACGGTAAACAGCATTTAATCGGAGTCTTTATAGGAGTAGTGTGTTCTACTGAGGTCCTGAACGCACCGCCACATGCTCTTGTGTGAGTGCGGGCTCCGCCATAATGCAGCCTTTACCACTATGGAAAACTGCATTAATTGGAGTCTTTGCTCTAGGCGTAGTGTGTTCTCTGACAGCAATACGCCGGCCATAATGTCCCTGAACCCGCATAGCGCTCTCCTTTAGATAGCACTCCCTGCGGTTCATCCCTCTCATCTGCGCATGCCCACTAGCCACCTTCTTTACAGGAGCTACAGCTGGGGCAGCGAATGGGGAATTTGTACGGTTAACATTGTGTGTAAGTGTAGCATTTGTGGAAACAAAAGACACTCAGATTTGGATACAGATCAACCTCATTCTTGTTAGAAAACGTAGTGATCTGTACATTATACAGGGAGGAGGCGAGACTCGCCCTCTCGTCCCGGGCGGAGAGATTTTCTCCCCCCGCCAGGCCAGTCAGATCCGTGAAGATGGGCAGCCCGTCCCCGTGAGTGCCGGCACCCCGGCCACGGGGTGGGCTGAAGAGGTGGAGGGCGCCGCGGGCACGAGATCTCCGTGCCGGCACCTCTCCCTTCGTCTCACCGTCGCGCCACGCTCCCCTGTGGAGGAGCGCGCACTGCGGTGACTCTTCTTTCTACTGAGGTCTTTGAACGCACCGCGGCCCGCCCTCAGGGGAGGGGGGCCGCGCGCGCCGTCACAATGCCGTCTCTTCGAAATGGACATTATGGGAAAAAGTGGAATTGTGGAGAGAGATTTCTCTTACTCTGGGATAAATGCACTCGTTCTCACTAAATACATTTTTCCCACACACACACATCACTCTAGAACTAGAGTTTACAAACGTAAACCACCGTTCCCCTGCGGAGGTCCACTCTCACGAGGGCCGCGCGCCCATGTATTAACGCTGTATTTCCCATTCAACTGTGAAATGCATTAATCTGAGCTATTATACCAGGCAAGGTGTGTTTTCTGACAACAGCACGCCGGCAATAGCGTCTCTTGAACCCGCACAGTGCTTTGACAGCACACGGTTTATTCCACTCACGTGCACATGCCCACCTGCTGGCTCCCTATACTGGGGTTTACAGCAGGGGCGGGGAGTGGAGGACAGTGTTTCTTCCACTGGGGATGGGCCACGATGCGATTACTCCTTATCCCGTGAGCAAGGAGATCGATCCATAGAGCCCTCCCGTAAAGACGGGGGCTCCCAGGAGATCAACACAGTCCTCTTTGGAAAAATGCCATGCGACGTGATATCCCAGGGACATCACAAGGCAGGCAGCGGCGGCGGCCTGTGATGAATTAGGGTTGACCCTATATCATGTGAAGCCCCCGGGTCGCCGGGGGAACCGGGCCTGGGGCAAGGCTCGTGGATAGGGTTGCCAACTTCCAGAAATTGAGAAACGGGACACACACATGCTTCCTCCTCGCGCGAAGATTTTCGGGTTTCTGGCGGATTTAGTTACTTTTTTTGTTACTTTATTTCAGTTTATGTTATTTAATTATTTTGGGGTAGCCAGCCCCTAGAGTTCGAAAATGTGTTTTGGGGTCAAACCCCCCAAAACCCTCAAAACGCATAGAAAATGCATACCTATAACACAATACAAACACAATGGTCTTACACCTGCATTAGGCTACTACATCACATTGTACATCAGCATGTTCAAATCGGATAGGTGGGCACTAGGGACATCTGGGCACCTCGATGTACAATTGGCTATTTTGTCCAAAATGTTAAAAAATAAAATATTTGAAAAATGGTATTAAGTAATGCAAAGTATACATGATGTGAACATGCACGGTACATCATTATTAGACTTAATGTTATCCTTCAACCAACCATTTCCCCATCAATCGGCTGACACACACACACACACACACACACACACACACACACACACACACACGCACACACACACACACACACACGCAGAAGACCCGAGACAGATTTCCACTCACGGGCTTTACCCAACTGTGTTTTTCTTCCCACTGTTTGTTGTAAGACACAAGCCTTTTCTTTTTAGAAGGGCCAGGGCCCAGAACCACATCCTCTCTCTCTTCTCCTCTTTCATTATCACCTCCTTCACCGGCAGCGCTCATTTTCCCACACGACTGAACAGGCTGACATGCCACACAAACAATGATGCCCGCGGCCAACCGGAGAAAGTCTCACACACACACACACACACGTGCGAGCATTGTGCCTGCCCTGTCAACTGAGCGGTCTTAGCGCCCTTCGCATACAGCACACAAACACACAGGCACGCAGCCAGACACACTGCATTGCGCGCAAACATTTTTTATTTTTCCCACAGAGTCCGAGACAAACAAAGTCCCGTATGGGACACGCCCCTTTTGGCTCAAATACGGGGCGTCCCGGCTAATATGGGATAGTTGGCAACCCTACTCGTGGACCAAGCTACTTCTTCGGCCTTGCGGCCCAATAATCGCTCTGACCTGGTGAGGCGGGGACATCTCTAGCAATGAGCGAGTAGCCCACACACCCGCCGCCATGATCATCATCCAGGGAGCTTGAAGGAAATGGCAAACGTGAAAATGGCACCGCCTCGGCCATATCCTGGTCCCTCAAACACTCGAAGCAGAGGTGGTGGGGGTCGGCGCCCGCTATCTTTCTTTCTCTTTCTTCCTTTCTCTCAAAAAATACATCTCGGACTCAGTGCTAGGCTATCAGTTTTCATTGACAAAAAGTAGACTAAAATAATTAGTTTTATTTGACTATCTGCTTACTTTTTATGCTGATTTTCCTATTCTTATTCTCTGAAAACGTCGAGCAGCGGCTCCTGGACATTAACTTATCACTGGGACAGTTCATCTTCGTAAATAGATGGAGGGTTTCAGCCATATTTCAACATTTTTACGACGACCTCAGTCTTACAGTAGCGTGGCCTAGCAACAGCTAAAGCCTGGTAGGCTACTGCATGCTAGTTGTTAGCGAAATGCCTCCGTTCTCTACAGATGACTTCCACAAACTTATACAGAAGATCGATGTGTTGGAAATGAAAATGCATGGACTATGTCGTGGGAATGACACCACTTTACCAGTGTTGCAAAATAATGGAGAAGGGTATGCTAACTCACAGCTAGTTAGCAGCTACAGGGATTCCAAGGAACAGGGGGCCTGTGTACTGGGTAATAAATCTACAAGTGGTAGTCCTCCCTGGAACTCTCTGGGTGCAAAGCCGAAGAGTAAATCATTTCCATGGGATTTGGGAGGAGGGATAACAGGCAGAGCCCAGCGCTCTGAAATCTGTGATGCGACCGGCTGGCCTGCATTGTTATCACCCAGGAAGAGCGCCTCTTCAACCCCTGTTCCAACCAGGAAACCGCAGTGGAGAGCTGCTAAAGGGAGAATTACAAACAATCCTCCTAAACCACCAAGTGTGCCAATCCAGAACAGATACGCTCCGCTGACCGAGAACCGGAGATCTCTTTCTGATGACCTGGATAACCTGTCCTCTTCACACAGCAGGGTAAGAACCAATGGCTACTCCAAAAGTAAAAGGCTAGAGGGAAAGCTAACGACTGGGCCTGAAACTCTGATTGTGGGTGACTCTGCTGTGAGAGATGTAAAAGGTCTGTGTAATAAGAACAACACCAAAGTACTCTGTTTTCCCAAGGATATGGTCTCTGACTTGGCTGAGAAGATCCTGCATATTGGGGCTGAACATCCAACTATGCAGAATGTGGTACTACACATTGGAACAAATGATGTTGTGAAACAAGAGTCAGAAGTGCTGAAAGAAGACTTTAAATGTTTGTTGCAAACTGTCAGCTCTCTAAATGCGGAGGTGTTGATCAGTGGCCCTCTACCGCCAGTCAGAAGAGGAGTGGAGAGATTCAGCAGATTGTTTGCACTGAACACCTGGCTTTCCAATACCTGTACTGACCATTCTGTCCATATTATTGACAATTTTTACTTTTTCTGGGATCGCAGACATCTTTTCAAGGCAAATGGAGTTTGCCTGAACAAGTCAGGAGTGAAATTGTTTATCTCTAACATTTTCAACTGCCTGCGTCATCAATCTGTTCCCTCTGCCAAGGACAAGCGGCAAGAGGAATCAAAACAGGAGAAAGACACAACACATCGCGCAGAAAACCCTGAAGAATTATCACTGCACCCGCCTGAGGAATGTTCTGATTATGGGAGACCTATGAGACACATGGAGGAGTCTCCACTGCCCGTCACCCCACCCCCCCCCTGACAACGCCTTTGAACACATGAAGGCGATACAGAGGGTTGGCACCGATTCCTTCCTGGATTTCAATAACCAAACTAAGGCGATACGCGAGGCTGGCAGCATGTCCTTTACCCCCGCTCCTCAACGACGCCCACCAAAATCACCGCGGCGATGCGCACCATCTCCCCCGTCTTCATCACCGTGCCTACGTCAACCACCTCCCCTCCCTTCAAGAAAGCATCTGCAGTCTCCGAAGCCTGATAAGGATGTGTGTGTACAAAATGCTTACTGATGTGTGCTGGGTCCAGGCTCAAGGGCGTATGGCACTCTCAACTCTTTCCAGGACATGCCAGGGCCCTGCCTGCCTATAGCTTTGCCGATATCTGTGTTGATAGGTAATAGATTAAGAGCGGTGAATCATCTTAGATACAGGAAGCGTTCAAACGTTTGTGTGAGTTTATCTAATTTAGCAGTGATTCCATGTCAGCCACAGCTTGTTACAAAAATCATGACTAATAGTGTGTTTAACAAACTTAAACTGGCTTTATTAAATGTCAGGTCTTTGGCAGGAAAAACATTTTTAATCAATGATTTTATCACTGAGCACAATCTCGATTTTATGTTTTTAACAGAAACTTGGATTGAACAAAATAACAGTGCAGCTGTTCTTATCGAATCAACCCTTCCCAACTTTAGTTTTATGAGTCAGGAAAGAATGCATAAGAAAGGGGGTGGAGTTGCTATTCTGTTCAATGATTCCCTTCAATGCAGGAAGACATCTTATGGGAACTTTGCTTCTTTTGAATATGTGGCCCTTCAGCTGAAATGCTCCTCTCGAGCTCTGTTCCTAAATATCTATAGACCACCCAAATACTGTGCAAGCTTTTATGATGACTTTACTGAACTGCTGTCTATAGTGTGTATTGACTTTGACCGTTTAGTCATTGTTGGTGATTTTAACATCCATGTTGACAACCCTCAGGACAGAGGGGCAAAAGAACTGTTTTGTGTTCTTGATAGCCATGGACTGACTCAGCATGTGACGGAGCCCACGCACAATAAGGGGCACACTCTGGACTTAATTATCTCAAAGGGTCTGAATATCTCTAAGGTTGTGGTGACTGATGTTGCGCTCTCTGATCATTCCTGTGTTTTCTTTGAGAGCTCTATTTCTGTTCACAAAAATGTTCAAAAAGAGGTAACCACAAAGCGATATTTAACTAAAAATACTAGGGAAATGTTTACTCAGAATGTTTCTTCCACACTTGCCCCTGCTAACATCTCAGTAAATGAGCTAGTAGATCATTTTAATTCAAAAATTTAAAATATTATAGATGCCATTGCTCCAACTAAGGTAAAGGAAGTGACTGGCAAGAAAATATCTCCATGGAGAAAGGCCATGACCGTGAGAGCAGAAAAAAGAGAGTGTCGAAAAGCTGAACACAGGTGGCGAAAAACAAATCTCCAGGTTCACTTTGAAATCTATAAAGAGAGACTTGGCCTTTATAATTTGGAATTGAAAAACGCACGACAATCGTTCTTCTCTAACATCATTACCAAAAACAAAAACAACGCACGTGCCTTGTTTGCTACCGTCGACAGACTAACTAACCCCCCAGTGTCAGTAGTCTCTGAATTTCTATCCACCAGGGCGTGCAATGATTTTGCCTACTTTTTCACTGACAAAATTCAGAAAATCAGACAAGCAGTCAGTGCCTCTGCATCAGGAACAGCAAATGTGTTGTCTCTGTGTCCACTTAACATCAATTCAAACACCATGACACAATTCCATCAGATTAATGATAAAAACCTAGAGGACATTATTCAACTTCTGAAATCCTCCTCCTGCTGCCTTGATATTATTCCAACGGGATTTTTTAAAGATGTTTTGCCTTGCATGGCCTCAGATCTACTTCATATAGTAAACAAATCTCTTCACTCAGGTATTTTTCCACAGGCCCTGAAAACTGCAGTCATTAAACCGCTCTTAAAAAAGAATAATCTAGATGCTTCAGTAATGAACAATTACAGGCCCATATCAAACCTGCCATTTCTAGGTAAAATCATTGAAAAAGTTGTTTTTCAACAGCTGAGTAATTTTTTGCATTTAAATGACTGTTTCGATGTGTTCCAGTCAGGCTTTCGTCCAAACCACAGTACTGAGACTGCTCTTGTAAAGGTCTTTAATGACATCCACTTAAACACAGACAGTGGCAGAACTTCAGTGTTAGTATTATTAGATCTCAGTGCTGCGTTTGACACTGTTGACCACAGCATATTACTAGACCGGCTGGAAAACTGGGTGGGACTTTCGGAAACCGTCCTAAATTGGTTTGAATCCTACTTAAAGGACAGAAACAACTTTGTTTCTATTGGTAAATACACATCTGAGTTGACAAATATGACATGTGGGGTTCCTCAAGGCTCCATCTTGGGGCCTCCTCTCTTTAACATCTACATGCTACCACTGACTCAGATAATGAAAAACAACAAAATAAGTTACCATAGCTATGCAGTTGACACACACATTTACGTAACAGTTTCAACAGGAGACTATGCTCCAATTCAAACACTGAGTAAGTGCATTGAACAAATCAATGACTGGATGTGTTAGAACGTTCTCCAATTAAACAAAGATAAAACTGAGGTAATGGTTTTTGGAGCCAAGGCAGAACGTATAAAGGTTAGCGCTGAGCTTCAGTCTGCAATGTTCAAAACAACAGATAAAGCCAGAAATCTAGGTGTAGTCATGGACTCTGACCTGAGTTTCAACAGTTACATTAAAACAGTTACTAAATCAGCCTACTATCACCTAAAGAACATATCTAGGATTAAAAGACTAATGTCGCAGCAGGATTTGGAAAAACTTGTCCATGCTTTTATCTTCAGTAGACTGGACTACTGCAATGGTGTCTTCACAGGTCTCACTAAAAAATCTATTCGGAAGCTGCAGCTGATTCAGAACGCTGCTGCTCGAGTCCTCACTAACACTAAGAAAGTGGATCACATCACTCCGGTTCTGAAGTCTTTACACTGGCTTCCTGTGTGTCAAATAATAGATTTCAAAATACTGCTGCTGGTTTATAAAGCTTTGAATGGTTTAGGCCCAAAATACATTTCTGATCTACTGCTAAATTATGAACCATCCAGATCTCTCAGGTCTTCAGGGACTGGTCAGCTTTCTGTCCCCAGAGTCAGAACTAAACATGGTAAAGCAGCGTTCAGTTATTATGCTCCACATATCTGGAACAAACTCCCAGAAACCTGCAGGTCCACTGCAACTCTGACTACTTTTAAATCCAGACTGAAGACTTTTCTTTTTGTCGCTGCTTTTAATTGAACTATTCATATCTTAGACTGCACTGTAACTTTTATCCATGTATTTTTTCTTTTAATGTTTATCCATGTATTTCTTCTTTTAATGTTTATTTTATTAGCTTTTCTTTTTAATGACTGATTTTAAATGCCATTTTCTTAATGTCTTTCATTTTTTGTAAAGCACTTTGAATTGCCTTGTGTTGAAAAGTGCTATATAAATAAACTTGCCTTGCCTTGCCTTGCCTAAAATAAGACTAAAATGCTCAGACTTTTAGTGGACTATATCTTGACTAAAATGTTTACTGTTTTAGTCGACTAAAATAAGACTAAAATGCTCAGACTTTTAGTCGACTAAAACTTGACTAAATAAAAACAGGATGAAGGTGACTAAATATGACTAAAACTAAAAAGGAAATTTAACACAGGACTAAGACTAAAACTAAATTAAAAAATAGCTGACGAAATTAACACTACTTTGAAACAATAAGAACCAGATGTAATCTATAAAGTATTGCATAGGGAAAGGCTAAGGCATTGGTGCACAATTGATATGCATTAATAATCTCAACAGATATTGCCATCCAGAGTCTTACAGCTCTTGTTACTGATGGTCTACTGATCTGTAGATGGTTAACCTAATATAACTAACAGATGTTCTATTGACATGCTAATCTACACGTGACCCTCAAAATAAATTGTTACTGAAATTAAAACACACATATTGTTAAGGGCTTTCATACCCTTGTGTTGCAGCCAATTTGATGTATTTTAATTAGGGCTGTCAAGTTAACGCGTTAATAACGCGTTAACGCAAAAAAAAATTAACGCCACTAATTATTTTAACGCATGTGTATTTTTTTCCCTCGGCCGCCCGGTAGTTTCAGAGCGCTTCGAGTTTAAAATACCATCTACAAACGAAAAGTCAGCACACTAAGCACGGATAGTGCGCAACTTGATTGCAGCGTCCAGGCAGCTCCCGTTCGAGCATATGCCTTGAGTTGCACATAGCTCCAACGGTCTCACACACACACACACACACACACACACACACACACACACACACACACACACACACACACACACACACACACACACACACACACACACACACACACACACACACACACACACACACACCATTTGTATTGTATTATTGAATGAGAGGTTCCAGGTTGAATTGAGGCGAATATTTGTAATGTTCAGAGGTTGTTGTGTTTAATATTCATGAGAATATTTGTCATTGTTCAAATGATAATAAACATTAGCATAAAGCATATTTGTCCACTCATATGTTGATAAGAGTATTAAAAACTTGAAAAATATTCCTCTAAGGTACATTTAGAACAGATAAAAAATGTGCGATTAATTTGCGATTAATCGCGATTAACTATGGACAATCATGTGATTAATCGCGATTAAATATTTTAATCGACTGACAGCCCTAATTTTAATATGTGTATATGAAGGTGCTGTGATACTACTGAATTGACCTGGGCATAGGCGGGGACTCAGCCAATTTCAGGGTACAGTCTACTATTTGGGGAGGACACAGGTGCACAGCATTAGGGATTGGGAATCACCAGAGGGAAGCCACACAGTTTTTCAACCGTGTTTTCGCAGAAGCCTGCAAACGTACCAACTGATACCCTACCATAAGCATAACAAATCCTGCAGTCATTTCCACAGATCTGGTGTGGCAAGCCCTAAAATCAACAACAAAAAAAGACAACATTAAATACATGACTGATCATGGGCGTCACAGCCATTATATGAGGGTGGGACAAGTCCCCCCACTTTTTGAAATGATTAGTTTGGCCCCCCCCACTTTTACCATGGGGAAAATCCGTGAATCGGTCTATCCACTCGCCGCACTTTGTAGAGTGTGTCAGTGCTTCACTATCAAATCCATTCCACTTGCTTATTGAGAGAATGCCCAAATCAATGAAACTCCGTACCATGTTTTCACTGCTACTTTGTACCAAGGCAGATTCTCACATAGCGCGCGCATGTTCAAGGAGTGTTCTCATAGTTGGACAGCTCAGATCTGTTGTATGAAGCGATGCCCGTAGCGGAGATAAGGCACACACACCAAGTGTTCAGGACATTGTTAATACAGCGAAAATCAAAGCTGACGATCTCTTGGTTTGAAATGTTTTCTCCCCCAGACAACATGGACATAAGAACATTTTTTTCAAAGAAGAGGAAAGTAAGTCCTCAGCTGGTAGCAGTTAATCAGTTAACAGTGATGGCGGCGGCGGCAAAAGCGTCTCACTTCTTGAGAGGAGTTTCGTCTTTATGTCATGATAGAGAGACACAAATACTGAATAGTTTAGATGAGAAAAGGCATCGAAATGCCAGGTTACTAGTATTTATCATGTAAACAGGGAACATGAATAACCCGATCTCTCTGTGCTCATGTAAACACCATGATGTCCGCGTAGAGACGCAGTCAGTGTGTTTTACTGGAGCCTCAGTTCGATAAGAGATTATTTTCTGAGTTCTTTAAGGTACTCTCTCTCAAAATGGTAATGTGCATTATGTTTTAAATCAAATCAAATCAAATCAAATCAAGTTTTATTTATATAGCACATTTAAAAGCGATTTTTGGTCGAGCCAAAGTGCTGTACATGCAATAAAAACACTTATAATCACAATAAAAGACAATAATTTACAACAGATGCAAACATAGGGAATAGTCAGGAGTCGTGCTCCGCTCTGACTCGAAGGCCAGAGAGAAGAAGTGAGTTTTTAGTGAGGATTTAAAAACCCCTAGGGTCTGGGCCGACCTCACGTGGAGGGGCAGAGTGTTCCAGAGCCTGGGGCCAGCTGCTGCGAAGGCTCGGTGCCCTCGGGTTTTGAGCCTGGTCTTGGGCACTACCAGCAGCAGATGGTCAGCAGACCTTAAAGCTCTGGCTGGGGTGTAGCGCTGGAGGAGTTCAACTATATAGGAAGGAGCCAGCCCATTTAGAGCTTTAAAAACAAATAAAAGGATTTTAAAATCAATTCTGAACCGAACTGGAAGCCAGTGCAGTGAGGCCAGAATTGGGGTGATGTGGTCACGCTTTTTATGGCCAGTCAGCAAACGTGCAGCTGCATTTTGGACCAGCTGCAGGCGTTTAATTGACGCGTGGTCCATACCCACATACAGAGCGTTACAATAGTCCAGCCTTGAGGTAACAAAGGCGTTGATGACCCTTTCCATGTCTTTAAAAGATAAATAGGACTTGGTTTTGGCCAATAGTCTTATTTTAAAAAAGCAGGATTTGACTACGCTGCTGACCTGCTTATCGAATTTAAAAGTGTTCGTCAAGGTCACGCCAAGGTTCATGACCGAGGGGAGGATGTTTTGTTGGAGGGAGCCCAGAATATCAACCTGAGAGGCTGGGGGTTGTGGTCCAAAAAAGATGACCTCCGTCTTGCCCTCGTTAAGTTTCAAGAAATTGTTGCTCAGCCAGGATTTGATCTCCGTTAAGCAGTCCATCAGCTGCTGTAGTGACTGTTTGATGTTTGCTTTGAGCGGGAGATATATCTGGACGTCGTCAGCGTAGCAGTGGAAGGGAATATTATGTTTTGTTAGAATAGAACCTAGGGGCAGTATGTACAGTAGGAACAGGATGGGGCCCATAATCGAGCCTTGGGGGACCCCACAGGTAAGAGGGGCTTTGGCAGAGGAGAAGGCACCTAGCTGCACTGAGAAGCTACGGTCCTTAAGGTAGGACCTGAACCACGCGAGGGCAGAGCCTGTGATGCCAGCGGACTGGCATTTTAATTATACTTCTTATCATTCAGAAGCTTTTTGTGTGTGTTTATGTTTTACTGAGTGCTTATAGGCAATTTCCATCCCAGTATTCAGTTAACTATTTATTTTCTGTGCACATTACATAGACTAGCTAATATTCTACCTACTGCTTGGGACTTTGAGTCTTCAAAATGTCCAATGTCACAGACTGGGACTTACTTTAGAGTCAGTTGTATTTACATTCAGTAGACTTGTTATGATTCAATGTGAAAGAGTATACTGCTCAATAAGTAATGATCACTTCAGCACCTCTCTTGACATCTAGGCGCTGAGAGTGAGTCAGAGGCAGAGCACAGGGACAGTGGAGAGAGGTCCATTGCTGAGGTGAGCGATGAAAGGGAAATTACAGTTTAGAGTAAATTATGATGTGGACTCTCATCCCAGAATGTTAAGGAAATCAGTGGGGATATTGAACAGGAATCATTTCAGTCAAGGGGCATCATATGACGAATATAGACAGAAGAGCAACATTTATTTGAACATTTAAGTAAATGATACCATTCCTAGGTGAACTTAACATCCGTATGGAGTCAGATCAGTCTCAATATTAAAGGTCCCATGCCATGGCCATTTCCACTGATTATAATTCCATTGTTGAGGTCTACTAGAATAGATTTATACTGTGCAATTTTCCAAACTCACATTGGTTTCTCAAACAGCATCTCTGTAAAGTATGTGTATTAAGCAGTATTCACTCTCTCCACTAAACGGCTCATTGCAGCTCTTGCCCCCCCCCTCGCTGTGAGCCCATTGTGGTCCGATTGGTCGGGACCAGTCGGGACGTTGTGAATCGCGCTGAGCTCCGTGGAGGTGTGATTTCCTTGTTTAGTGATACGCAGCCAAACTCAACCTGAACACACACAAAGTCACAGCCGAAGTAAAAACAATAAGTGTGGCTTGATATTGAGTAAGAAAAAGGTTGATAAACGCTGTGAGAATGGGTCTGCAGAGAGAATGGGTCTGCAGAGAGAATGGGTCTGCAGAGAGAATGGGTCTGCACAGAGAATGGGTCTGCGGAGAGAATGGGTCTGCAGAGAGAATGGGTCTCCAGAGAGAATGGGTCTGCAGAGAGAATTTCGCAGCGATCCCAACTGTCTGTTATCAGCCTGCAGCCAGGGAGGAGAAATCAGCAGAGCTGCCTGCACTGAGTGTGTGTGTGAGGAAGTCCGTGGATTGGTCAATTTGGACCAATCAGCGGGGGCTTAACGTAACGGCTCCGCGGACGTAACGTAACGGCTCCACGGATTGGTCCATTTCGTTCCGGGTACGGATGACATCATGCGTACCCGGAAGAATCAAATGGACAATGATGTATCTCCAACGAGGCGTTTTGGGGAGGTATTTTCTGTGTTAGAGTTTTACTCGCTACAGGGTGTACTTTGAGGGTTTTGACTCTGCACACCGTTCACATGCATAAAAACCTTCATAACACAAGGGGACGGGTAATAACCGGAAAAGCATGACATGGGACCTTTAATAAATGCTCACAGAAGGATTCACAAATGTATTTTGTGATTTATATATAAATGACTCTCCACAACAATAGCTCTCAATGCACTCACAAATATTTATTGTTGTATATAAATGTACAAATAAAGGGCATTTTAAACTGCTTTTTATTCATTCAAAGACAGCTCTGAATTAATAATCAAATATGTTTCCTTTATTTACTACTGGATGAAATTACAAAATGTACCCATCATTTTCCTCATGCTAGTATAGCCACATACAAGTATCAAACCACCTGTTAAAATGCACCAGAATACATTAAATCAATTTTTTTCGTGGGGAATGCCCATGTGGAGAATGGAAATGCAGTCATGCGGCTGCATTAGCCATCTTTGCCATCCACAATTTCAGCTGCACTGACACCCCCTGTCAGTGGAAGAAGCCAAAGGCAGCTAAACGTACGCATTCAGTGGAGGAGCTATTTCCTTCATCCAATAAGTCATTCAACCCGCTGACAAGAGAGCCCACCTCCGAAGATCGTGACTGGCTGAGGGACAGACTCGGACCAGGTTCTGAGGAATTTGTTGGCTTCTCTCCCCCGAGCCAGAAGAGGAACACTACAGCTTGGAAACATTTACTGTTCCTGAAATTATCAAATCTGTTGGGCATCAGGGACGTGAGGCAATTGTGGCAAGCATGGCATTGTCTGAGGAGCAACAGAGGGCAATTCAGGTGGCTACCACTGGTCAGCGAACCAACCCAAACTGGCATTTGTTCAGGAAAGGAAGGTCGACTGCCAGCAACTTTGGAGCTGTCCTGAGGTCAAAGCGTGTGACTGCTTCCATTAGTGCCAGGGTGCTAGGGCAACAACAGGCCCTTGATGGTGTTTTGTCTGTACAGTGGGGGACTATGAATGAATGTGAGGGTGTCAGGGCATTCACTACTGCAACCCAGATGCAGGTCCATGAGTCAGGTTTGTGGCTCTCCCAATCAGGAGTGTTGGGGGCATCTCCAGATGGTCTGGTACGGTCCTCCGCTGTGCTGGAGGTAAAGTGTCCCTATGGAGCCAGGGAAATGACAATTAGTGAAGCATTGCAAATCAAGGGCTTCTGTGTCAGTAAGGAGGGGGAAACATTCAGCCTGCGTGAGGAACATCCTTCCTGGCACCAAGTGCAAGGTCAGCTTCACCTCACTGCAAGAGAGACTTGCTACTTTGTGGTCTGGACTACGAAAGGCAGTGTCATCATTCCGATAGCCCAAGATGACACTTGGCAGCCTAACCTGTTGGCTCTTGAGGACTTTTTCAAGGCCCACATGCTTCCAAAGCTGGCACTGCCGGAATAATCACCTTTGTCACTGTTGTGGTTATTTTCTGAAAAAGACAGAAAAACAAAAAGGCATATTAATTTACTTGTTCTGAGTTCAGAGAGCACTGCTGTTAAAATTAAATATTTTTTTTAGAGAAAACTCATCTTCAGGATGTTATGGTTCCCCTTTGAAGATCTTTCTTGTAGCTGCTGCGATCCTTGTTTGAGTCGTTCATATGTTCGATGAAAAAGATCATAAATCTATCATTTTCAAATATAGTAATTTTAAGAAATTGTGAATCGTTTTTAATTTACATTTACTCACCTTTGCAATGTTGTGGTTGTTAGAGTGTTAGGTTTCTGACTACAGAGAATAACATATTTCCAAAATAATATTTCTTAATAAAAAAAAGGCAGTCCATGCAGAAAACTATTGTGGTTTCTTGATTCAAGCCTGCCTCTGAATCCAAAATCACAAACCATTCTTTGGAGTAACGTTTTTGATAGAGAAAGACAGAAAACAAACATGAGCCGACCCGAGAGGCCAGACTTTAAGGTAAAAAGAGAGTTTAAAGATTTATATTTGCAGATATTATCAGCACATCTGAGACAAATTAACATGTGTATTAAACAGAACCTAAATAAAATAAATAAAATGCACCCAGTTTAAAGACATTGTTTGAGTTTAATGATAAACTCAAAATGTAAAACAAAGTATGAAACATGTTTCTGGATTGATTAAACAGCAGAATCTAAATAAAAGAAATACAATGCACCCAATGAAAAGACAGTTTGAGTGTAATGATGAACTCAAAATGTAAAACAAAGTATAATAATAATACATTTTATTTATATAGAGCTTTTCTCCAACTCAAAGACACTTTACAGTATGAGGGAGGGTAGAGAAACAAGGACAGGCAAATAAATATAGTAAAATAAACAAGTCAGTCAAGAGGAAGTTGATTGAGAGGGGGGGAGGGGGGCTTACAGAGTTGAAAAGATGTGTATGAAACATATGTGTTTACATGTGAAAAGACACTATTTTTCTGCCACCTCTTTTATGAGAGGACGTTGGAAGTTCACTAGTGCGCAACATACCTGCACCAGTTTATCTGCGAAGTGCCTCAGGTGAGATGGAATGAACTTTAGGATCCTAAATTCTTTCAAACGAGCATTTGCTCTCTCGACGTGAATCCTATTTTTTGCGATAAGCTTTGTAGCCTGTGCTTCGCTGTGTGTCAGTTGGCCATGAAAGAGGAATGGGGGAATGTTGACAGTGACTCCTTCAGGAAGAATGTTCTGGATTAAGAATCCCTTGTCAGCCAATATCAAATCTCCAGGTTTGAAATGCTGAAGAACACCAGAATCCCATACTATCTCTTTGTCACTTGTTGATCCTGGGTATAGTTTGCTGCAGTATGTGATCACAGCATTTGGTGCTACCCCCAGCAGTAGTGTGAAGGAGTGCATGCCACGGTAAGCAGAGTAGGTCTCTTTCTGGATATCCATTTGCTTGGGAATAGCAATTTTGATGTCCGTACAATCCACTATCATTCTGCAGTTTTGGATTTGCCGAAATGAAGAAGGCAAGCTGGTTTTATTTTTCTCCCGGCTGGGAACAGTACTCATTATGCCCTTAAAAAGTAATTTATGGAGAACCTCTATAAATGTTACAATCACATTTCTGACAGTGCTTTCACGGCAGTGAAAGAGTGCAGCCAGATGAAGGTGTGTGTAATTATGACGCAGTGTCATGAGGGTCATGAAAACTTGGTCTTCAAGACTCAGTGCTTTGGGGAACCAACCTTCTGGGTATGTAATGGAACCCTCAAAACGATACTCAAACATACTCACACACAGCACTGAATGTGTCTATCTGGCAATCCTGTCTCCATCCGAAGAACCTTTTCACTCAGCTGAGAGGCAGAATACTTGTCACGGCAGTAACTCTGCTTTGCCTTGGACTCCTCTAGCTGGATCTCTAGCTGCATTATGTGTCTTTGCTGAGATTGAAGTTTTTCTTCTACCGTGGTTGCTTGCTCCTCGGCATTCTCAGATAGTGGTTGAGGATCTTCATTAGCAGCCGCCTGTGTTGATGGACCTGCTTCCTCCTCAGTCATTAGACACGCAGCTTCTTCCTCCATTCCATCAATTATCCCTCTCAGACAGTAGGAATGCTCTTCTACATTCTGTGCTTCAAATGAAACAGGCCTTTTTCTCTTTTGTAAAAGAAAATGACAGCTGCAGATGCGGGAACAGGCATTGGGCTTCCTGTCAGCTCGTCTGTTGGGAAGATATAAAATATTAGTTTCATGGAAGTCACACCGTCACATATAAGAGCATTAAGACATACAGTACATCTAAAGATATAACCTTGCACTTTGATAAGTCTCGTGAACATTTTCACTATTTTGACATTTGTATAGATCAAAATTGAACTAAAAGAAATAAATGGTAGATTAATCCATATTGAAAATGCTACACTAATTATAATAGTTAGATTTCTTAATTAAGATAATATATTACTTTATCGATCCCAATTTGGGAAATGTTTGTGTTGCAGCAGCATAAAAAGAAAATCTAAGTTATTATATATACAAAAGTATGTGAGGGATGGAATATTAAATTGAATATAAATGTAAAATGTACATGTGATTTTACGTCCAAGAGAAGCTATGGAGCAGAGAGTTCTCTGACAGCCAGAGGTGATTTGTTATTAGTTCAATATGTCAAACTGATTTCCCTGACTACAATCTTTAGTTACATGGTGAAACGTTATGCTGCTTGTACTAATTAGACTTATCATATAAGCGACACTACCAGTCACTACCCATCATTTACATTTCACCGTGACATGGACAAAAATGTAACGTCGGGTTACCTCATGGCACGAATCCAGACTCTCCTTTGGAAAACATTGGCCGGGAAACGATAGAACGAGCACGTTTCATGCGAAGACCTGTGGCTGCAACCCGGAGCAAAGCAAAAAACAATTGCGTAGCTAACTAGTAGCGCTAACTTTAGCTAACGTTAGCTAACGAAACAAACTGCCGAGTAAACTTGGAAAACACTGGTAATTAATTATTCTATAATTTGTAAAACTACGGTGTTAAAAAAAAATACAGATTCTAATGGTCAGATATATAGATATACAGATACTAGAGATAGGCAGGTACTTGCTTTCAAGCAGAACACGGGGGAAAACAAACTTAGCTGGAGTGTTTACATGTTCGGCGTAATGACGTACAACGGCCTCGACAATTTCTGTAGTCCTATTCAGCCACTTGGTAACAACCATTGTTTTTCAGACACGTAAACTCTTCAAAAATCACCAGTGGGGTCACCGCTGATGTATTTAATGTCGTAGAACAAAACGTGATTTATCTCTTAAATTTGTGTCAACCACAGACCTTATTTCGAGCTATTTTCCAAAACCCAACGGAGAAAATGTATTGCTTTTTTTGACGAAGGAACCGGAAGTGCTAAAAAGGTTAACTTACTTCCGGGCTTTAGGACGCGTCACTGCGGTTCTCTATAGGGATATGTGCAATAGGGAAAGTGCTGTACCTGTATGTTTCTTGTATGTTTCTTTGCCATGTGATATGTGATCTCTGTTCTGTATCTATGACTGATTGACCTGAATGTTTTATGTGTATTATCTCGATGCCCAAGACAAATTTCTCCCAAGGGAGACAATAAAGCTCTATCTTATCTTATGCCCAGTCTTCTCAGTCCAGCTCCCAGGATCAATCTGCTGAGCAGGATATCTACTAGACAAAAATTAAAAAATTAACAAAAAGACATTTTGGAATTCATAATGTTAAAGTTATTTGGTAGTTATGCACATAAGCCTACAGTAGCTCCCACATGTCTTTGTCAAAATTGCCTTGCAGTACCGGCATAAACAGATCTTTAAAAAGATAACAATTATTTCCTAAAATCAAAGAAAAGTAATACAAATTGGTTACTGGCTCTGGGATGATGGGGGTTACGGCAGTGTGCTTTGCCTTGCACAAAGCCAGGTGTTTGATGAAGTCCGCTTTGCGCATCAGCGTTGACTGGCAGTAGAAGCAGTGGAAATGACATTGTGGTCGGCAATTTAATGCACATCTGTGAATGGTATACCCTTAAACATAAGAACATAGAATTGTAGTATTATTATTTTGTGATCATATTATTTTAAAGTGTAAACTATGAATACCAAACATCTGAATCAAGTAACTGGTCACCACAAACAAATCATAGAAGGACTTGTTTTGATGTATTGCTCAAATGGAACTGATCATAACATTCAGGCTGCTTTTAATGCAGACACATTGCAACTCCATTTGCATTACACGAGAGCATGTTTTCAAACGTTACCTTCATGGAGAACTGCACGGTTGAAGTGGCTCTCTAAATGGGCTTGGACCTTGCTGAATTTGGCTGGGTGGAACACATTTGAGGCACATAACGGCAGTGAAAGTCTTTGCTGCATGTAGTACATCGCTGTAAGTCGGGCAAGGATCTCCCCTCTCGGATTGTAATATGCATCTTGAAAAAGAGAGAGCCGAATTGGTCAAACTGAACATTTTGAAATAATTTCACAGACATAAATTAGGCCTAATTGTTAGATTCTGACCTACAGAATAGGCCGACATAATAACTGACTAAAACACCTCATGCAATATTACAAAACATGTCAAAAATTACGAGACTGTCTGATAACACGTAGTGTGGAGTAAACAGGCAGTCAGCACAGTTAAGATTATTTACAATGAACTCAATGAACAGATTACTGTTTCCCAATAACGGCCCGTCCACACAGCGGCGTGCGTTGAAGCTTACAACGCTTCTGCCCATTCACTTTGAATGGGGTGACGTCACTTTCAGCCGAACTGCATTTTGGGAAGCGACGTGGAGCGTCGCTGGCATTGCTCGCTTCAAAAGTTGAGCAATGTTCAACTTTTGTCGCCTCGGCAGAAGCGTCAGCCACTGAAATCCTGTTTATGCAAATCTGCCAGTACAAGCGCTAGCCAATCAAACCGCGTGTATGCTGGGAGAGACTACGCAGGTCATTTCCTCATATTCCAAAAAATGGAGGGAAAATTCATTATAGCGGTAGTGAATCACCCGGTGCTGAATGATCAGTCTCTGTTCATCTACCGGGATACAAACCGGAGGAGCGAGGCTTGGAGGGAGGTGGCAGAGACAGTGGGTGAAACTGGTAGGTTTTCGCCTGTTTGGGGATTTTATATCCAGTTTACTTCGTTTTAGCTATTGCTTTGTATGTCGGGGGCGGGAGATTCATGTGATTGGTTGTTGGTTGCGTTGCTCGCAAAAAATCCCCAAGCTTCAGACACGCCCACCGCCAAGCGTCAACGCACGCTGCTGTGTAGACGCTCCGTAAGACTCACATTTAGCACGTGTTGCTTGTATTGCTGTTACATTACATTACATTGCATTTAGCTGACGCTTTTATCCAAAGCGACTTACAATAAGTGCGTTCGACCTACAAAATACAAACTTGAAGAAAACAGAATCATATAAGTACATCAGGTTTCATAGAGCAAAAACATTTCAAGTGCTACTCAACTGGCTTTAGGTAAGCTGTTAACTTTAAACAAACACGATTCACATTACTCACACTCTTACTGTAATTAGTGATTACATCAACAATTAATGTAGGACAGCTAGTTGGGCTTGCCAAAATCACCCTACAGTTTCATTAAACAAATAATCAAATATGCTAACAGTTTATTTTGCCGAAAGCTAACGAATAATTGTTTTTAGTGCCTTTAATACGGTTAGAAGCTACCATAAGCTAACAGGTGATTGTTTGTATTGCCTTAAGACTATCATAGTTAACGTTAGCTAATCACACTTCATTTCAAGACACCGGAATTGTTATTAATGTTAAACAAATACAACTTTAAAAGCAATTCACATTACTCACACTCACATGTGCGTTGTCATTCATATTAATGTCTCCTGCTCGCTAGGTGGCAGTGTAACTAAAAGCTGTTTGCGATCCGCCTTTTAAAAAAGAGAAGAAGGGTCCAGAAACTGTGGGCCAGAAACTGCGGTCTGGGAGGCTGCAGCTTCATGCTACTCCTTGTATCACCAACCTGCATGATAGGATTAAGGTTCAGGATAGGTTAGGCCTCACAGAGATAGCTGGTTGGGGATAGGGAAAAGGACTGGTTCAGGTCAAGTAGAGGGAACAGTTTTAGACACTGTAGAAGTAATTCAAATGAATTTCCTCATTTGTCATGGTATGTGGTTGACAGTTTAATGTGTAGAGCAGTGTTTCCCAACCGGGGGTACGCGTACCCCTAGTGGTACGCGAGGGAACTGTAGGGGGTACGTGGAATTCCAAGGTGACAAGTAAAAACAAAAATAATCCCGTCAAAAATGATAGTGCGCGATTTGTTTCCCTAGGGAGACAATAGTCTGTGGCACGCACAACCGCGCCAAAATCCCACAATGAAAACAGCTGCTTACCTGCAGCCAGAAAAATACGGGTAGGTCTGCGCTATGGATAAATGACTGAAACGTCCGCTTGCTCTGGGTTCAGGCCAGGGTTCAGAGGAGCCCGCCGAGAAACGTAAGAAAGAGGCCAAACTGAAACCAAGGCAGTACAGTGAAACATATTATTTTGATTCATTTATACTTCTGCGGACCCACCGCAGCCTCAGTGCTTCTTTTGCGGTGAAGTCCTGGCTAATAGTGCGATGAAGCCAGCGCATTTACAGAGACACCAGAGCACCAAACACTCGGGAAGTGTCGATAAAAGGGAATAATTTTTCAGACGAAAGCTGTCGGAATTTAAGTCGAGCCAGACAGTAATGATGAAAGCCACGAATGTGTGAATGAAAGCACTCGAGGCATCTCACGCCGTGTCCCTGCTTGTGGCTAAATAAATAAAAACTCACTCTATTGTTGAGGAGCTCATTCTCCCTGCAGCGCCTGCGTTGGCCGAAATGATGATAGACAAGAAAGCAGCCGAAGCACTCAAGAAAGTTCCCCTGTCGAATAACACCGTATCCCGTCGGATCAATGATATGTCTGTTAATATAATTGGACAAGTGGTGAACAAAATAAAACTAGCCGGTCAGTTCGCTTTGCAGCTGGATGACATGACAGATGAGAAGCGCAGCTCCTGTCCTTCGTGCGTTACAAAGATGCGTCGGACATAAACTATGGGGGTTATTCCCTATCTTTATTCAAGAGCGTGGTATTTACATTTGAGAGCATACTTTATGTATTTATTTCCCTCAAACCCTGTCCTCGCACTCAAATAGTGCTTGCACGTTGCTCTGCTTCGGCTCAAACTGTACGCTTGCACTCAGATATATTGTTTACAGATTTGTTCTGCTCTCAGATTTATTCTGTGCGCGCTCGAAACTTTTGTGCAACAATCCTGTCAAAATCCCTCAACCAATAGGAGGCCAAGTGTCCTTGCGGGTGCGTTCGCTTTACTTATTACAGCGTCCCGTAAGGGCGGTTACTCTTTGGTTTATGAACTCCCGCCCTCCACGGCTTTATAACATAGCATGTACTGCACTTGTTTGATTTACAACTACCTTTCATAATAGCTACGTTCAGTGGCGGACTGGGACTAAAAATCAGCCCGGGAATAAAATAAAACCGTCCCTCCGTTGCCTCTGCACAGAGTGCGAGGTGGTTGCTATGCAACAACAATAACAGATAGCGATGTCGTCGTTTAGGTGCTTTTTTTTCTGGAGATAGGAACTTCTCAATCTACTCCTCCATAGTAAGCCCACCCGGAGGGCGAAGTTAAACTTACATGTTTCCATCTTAAGCTTAGTTAGTTAGTTAGTTAGTTAGTTAGTTAGTTAGTTTACTATATAAAGTTTAGTTTAGGATTTTATAACGGTTCTCAGACGCGGAGGGATACTGATTTGTGAAAAGTAACAACAACTATTCCCTGGATATACGCTCATTATATCACGGCTAAGAAACATCAGATTGCTTGATTTGACTTGTCCGTTTTATAAACATATACTAACTGTGCTTAAAAAGTTGTAAATGACTGGTGAAAAGAAACTGCTAGGCCTATACTGATTCTGGATATTGTGTTTTGTTCCTGAATTAAAGTTTAAATGCCTGTTTAAAGGGGACTTATTCAAAGGGGCTCCATGGTTTAAGCCTAAATGTTACAAGATATATATATATATATATAGCAAAGATAAGTTGATTATTTTGATTTCATATGTATTTATTTGATTATATTATTTATTTTCAAGGCAACATATTCATTTTTATTTATTTTTATTGAGTGATTTAAATTAAAATTAAGAAAATGCCTGAGAATTAGATGTTCAAATTAAGGAGATGAAATAAAGTTATTTTCATTCAATAATCAGTTACGTTTTACCTGTGAAGGATCATCAGCACGTATGAGTGAGGGGGTACTCATGGTATGACAAAAGGCTCAGGGGGTACACAAGACAAAAAAGGTTGGGAACCACTGGTGTAGAGGATCAGCTGTGTCAAAAATGATTTTTTTTTTTTTTTTTAAAAGTACATGTTTTTGGAATATGGAAATGCATTTAGAATGTATCAGTTCGAAGAATACACACAGTGCTCTGGATGGAAACTGTAATTTGTTCACAAAAACCTCCTCAGGTATATATTCTACTAGGGAGCAGTATGGGCATCAAACATCAAACCATGCAGTGTCATATCAAAGCATGCAATACACCTTTCAGTCCACAAGGGGGCAGGCCTTCTCAGTTCTTTCATTTTAGATAATATAAGATGTACTTTATTGATCCCAAATTGGGACATTTTGTTATGCTTAAGTATAAGTAATGTACGGTATATCCATGATGAGTTTATAGATGAATAGTTTTAATATTTATTAAAATACAAAAGTTCAGGGAAGGCGTCTCTCTCCATAATAAAGGTGAATAATTTGTTGTGTTTTCCAACAGCAGTATGCAGGATTTTCTTTTTGTATTAACTCATTTATTTATTCACTCTTACGTTCTTAATTTAATGAGGACAAACTCAGAGATAATTTAAGTTTTTCTTTCAAACAGGAGGATATAAAATATGTTTTTACCTGCAGTGTTTTTATAAGACTTTAAACCTACACTCACATCTGAACACTTATGTAAATATGTATATATGTCCATTTAAATCAACAGTTGCTATATCACTTGATCACTTTATTTTTTAATATTCTTTTAATTATTTGTATAATACTTTATTCCGAGTTTGCTTGCTTTTCGCTTTGGAGGTCATCACATAACGGCATTGTAATACACGGTTCGGCTGCATTAAATATTACATATCTGCCGTAGTTCTCTATTTATAGAGCCCTGATGAGAAGACTTCTGGACAAACAGGGAGAACTGCCGCCGAAACTGAATATGTGACGTGGATCATAATATCAGCAATTAAAAAAAATCTTCAATTTCTCTTCACACAATAAGTCTCCTTGCAGTATCAATACTAATTCGGCTGACTTTTATATTTGATCCAATCGGTATATTTACACCATAATGGTGCACAGCTGATAGAAAGGGACAGCTGGTGGTTAAAGCACGTTATTGAAATGTATTATTTTTATTATTAGATATTAATAGGAGACACAGACAGACAAACTAATAAGGCTTTATTTAAACATTAAAGAATACTTTAGGTTAAGGTCTTATTTTGAATAAGAAAAAAGCTTTGGGGGTATAAATATTAAGCCTGACAAAGTACTAATATATTGCTTTCTTGCAATGTTAACTACTGTATGTTTAAGCTTATTTTAACTGATATTATACATATTATACTCTTATAAGATGTATGTAGATAGTATAAGAAATGTGCAGAATACGACAGTTTAATGGTAGAGGTATACACACATATTGATAGATGTCTTGTCTGTTGAGGAACCTGTGACCCAAGTTTTTCATCTCCGGCCTTGTCAGGTATTGAATATTCAATAAATAAAGAACACAGAATTATTAAATATAAAACACAGAATGTGTGTGATTATACTAAATGATTTACAAATAAACACCACTGCATATTTACAACTGTTACACATGCTGATGTAACGCAAATGTTTCCAACTTAGGATAAAGTATATCTTATCTTAAGATGATCGATGGCTACTGCCAGATTTGCCTCTGAACCTTGACAAGTGCATGTTTCAGGCTTATCAATTAACAACAGGAGGGGTCACAGACATAAGACCAGCTGTTAAATAAAGCTCTTCTGACCTTAGCTGTCATGTGGGTATATTTATGCTGCCCATTATGGGCACAAGCCATTTTCACCCATTTATTAATTATCTGTTTTAAATTTGAGTGTTTCCTATCCCCTAAACCTCCAGGGATGTACAGTTTAATACTGGCAACTTCTTATTATGGGAAATACGAAAACGTCTTTTAAAACTACCATTCCCAGTAGAGACGTGCCATAGAGCATGTTGCAAAACACACAATAGCCAGTATGTGTAGTTCTGGGGACGGGGTGGGGGAGGGGGGGAGGGGTGGACCCGTTCAAATCGTTCAAATCCAGTTTTGGACAGTCTGCCGTGGTTCCATCCCATTTCAAAGTGTTGTTCGACGCTCGGCGTAACCCTCGGAGCACACTCAAACATCCAATCACAGAGCTTGAGGACTATCACAGGGTTTGTCAAGCGAAGCGGAGAGAATACTTACTTCCGGGTGTAAAATTCTCTAAAGCAACTACTATGAGCTGCTCCAACCCTCGGTCCTGACGGACTCCAACTTGTGTTTATTAATCAACCAAATAAATAAACACAAGGATAATGATGTGTTATTGTTGAGTAAATAACAGTGTGTAGTTTAGAAAATAATACAAAATTAGAAGGAAAAAACGATGAAACAATACAGATTTCAGTATTCTGAGCCCCTACTCTCCCCATAACTGATGGCAACAAAAGTCCTACTTTATTCAATTAAAATAAAGAAGTAAAAACAATAAGTGTGGCTTGATATTGAGTAAGAAAATGGTTGATAAACTCTGTGAGAATGGATCTGCGGAGAGCATTTCGCCGCAATCTCAACTCCTCTATTACCAACGTTCAGGGAGCTCTATGCAAGTCAATGGGACGCCCTGCCCATTGAAAACTGACTCTCAAGGGGTACCCTGTCCGTAAAAGAGTGACGGGGAGGGGCCCTGACCGTCCGTCAACATGTGACGGGTTGGGAGTGAGAACGTGTTGCGCTGTGACGACAGTCGTGGGATCCTAATCCCAAATGACCACAGTCCTTAAGTGATGTCTCGTTCCCTGAATACCGAAGATCATCCAACAAAATGGGTCCAGTTCCCTGTCCAAAATGTGACCCTTGTTTTGCTTCTACAGCCCAGCCACAACCCAACTGTCCACAAACCACCTGAGCATCGTTCAGATCCCAGCTGTCGTCACACACTGTTCCCCATGTGCCGTTGTGAAACACCTCCACTCAGCCGGAGCAGGAGTTGTTGGAGCCGACCAGCCTCACTGGAGGACTTGGTGGTGGTGGAGTTGGTTTAATTGTTATCGCAGACCCTGCTTGAGTCAAAGAACAAACATCTGTCAACCCATATGGCAGCTCAGGTTGCAATTGAGTAGTCAACTGAATTTCTGTGCTACAACTTTACTTGATAATTTAGTCATAGGGCGCTTTTACTTTGTTAAGAAAAAACAGATATAAACATTAAGTAATACCTTCATTTTGTATTTGCATATTGCGATGGATGAGAATTCCCATTTTTTATTGTACCAGTTAGGATCATAAACCTGTGTTTTTTTAAAGGTCCCCTATTACACTGTAGTTCTCATATAAATACAAAACATGTCTCTGAAGTATTTGGCTCCAAACACCAAACAGATCATTGCAGCATTACCCATAATCCCCTCTGTTTCAGCCCTGTTTCCAAAGTGCTGATTCTCTGAGAGATATTTGGTTAAAGATAGCACAATGGTGCTCCAGGAGGATATTCAGGTGATAAGGTGGGGGGGGAGGTTACCTTGGTTGCTGATTGGCTAATGGTTACTCAACCCAAAAAAACGTTATGACATCACAAATGGGCCAAAATCAGCTCATTTTCAGACAGGTTTTTATATAAATGGACCAGGACAAAAGAGAGAGAATCTTTTTTCCTGAAACTTTCAGAGTCTCTTTCCACAGAGGGGACACATGTTGATGTAGAAAATACATGAACAAGTGGATTTTTCATAATAGGTGACCTTTAAAAACCATAACAAATCTCTTTTGTATGTCGGTTGGTGCAGGGGTACAAAGTGCTGTCTCTAGTTTTATATGAACATTACTGTTATGAACGGCTCAAAAGGCCACAACGAAGAGGAGACACACCATATCCACGTTTAACAAAAGATGTTTATTTAAGCAAAACATTCAAATCAACCAAATGAATTAAGTGCAAGTAAAGTATGAGGTATGGATGTTAGTAGTGTAAATGCAGGGTGAGGATTGGATGGACATGTATGAGTGTGAGAGTGTTGAAGTGCACAAAGTGAAGTAATTGAAGAAACTCATAGCATGCTCAACAAAACCGGGGTGCTTGCAGGGAGAAGCAGAGGGAAGACAGAGAGGAGCAGAGGCTTTAAATAACTGCAGAGCACCAGACCCAGATGGCCTGAGTTACTGCAATCAAGGCAATCAAGGAGGCTGGATGCAGCACAGTCACACCCTCTCCAGATGAACCCACAAGGCAATTTCGTGGAGGTGGAGAAGTAGTAGTTGGTGGAGGTGGAGAAGGTGTAGTTGTTATTACAGATCCTGATGAAGTCAAAGAAAACATTTCTGTCAACCCATATGGCAGCTCAGGTTGCAATTGTGCAATCCGAATCTCTTCGCTAGAACTTTACTTGATCATTAAATGATTTGGCGCTTTTACTTTGTTAAGAAAAAACAATCAAAGTAATACCTTCATTTTGTATTTGCATATTGCGATGGATGATAATTCCCAGTTTGTATTGTACAAGTTAGGATCATAAACCTGTGTTTTCGATTTCAATTTGGTTTTAAAGGTCCCCTATTATACTGTTTTTCATCAATATATTACAGGTCTCAGATATATACAAAACATGTCTCTGATTGGCTAAAACACCAAACAGATCATTGCAGCATCCCATAATCCCCTCTGTTTCAGCCCTGTTTCCAAAGTGCTGATTCTCTGTCTGTTACTTTAGATGAAAATAAGGAGCCCCTCCCCACGCCCCTCTGAGAGAGATTTGGTTAAAAAGAACACTATGGTGCTCTAGGAGGAGTCTCTTTACACAGAGGGGACACATGTTTATGTATGAAAGACATGAACAAGTGGATGTTGCATAATAGGTGATCTTAAAAAACCATATAAAATCTCCATGGTGTGTCGGTTGGTGCTGGGGTTCAAAGTGCCGTCTATACTTTTATATTACATTACATTGCATTTAGCTGACGCTTTTGTCCAAAGCGACTTACAATAAGTACATACGACCAGGAAGACACAGCCCAGAAGAAAACAGAATCATATAAGTACATCAGGTATCATAGAGCCAAACATTTCAAGTGCTACTCAGCTGGCTTTAGAGAAGCCAGTCCTATGTTAGTATATAAGTGCTTTGTTAGTAATTCTATCGCTCGAAGTGGAGTCGAAAGAGATGAGTTTTCAGTCTGCGCCCGGAAGATGTGCAGGCTTTCTGCCGTCCTGATGTCAATGGGGAGCTCATTCCACCATCTTGGAGCCAGGATAGCAAACCCACGTGTTTTTGCTGATGGGAACTTGGGTCCACCTCGCAGCGAGGTTGCAGCGAGTCGTTTGGCTGATGCAGAGCGGAGTGCACGCGCTGGGGTGTACAGTTTAACCATGTCCTGGATGTAGGAAGGGCCAGATCCATTCGCGGCATGGTATGCAAGTACTAGTGTCTTGAAGTGGATTCTAGCAGTTACCGGGAGCCAGTGAAGGGAGCGGAGGAGCGGAGTGGTGTGGGAAAATGTTGGAAGGTTGAAGACCAGACGAGCCGCTGCATTCTGGATGAGCTGCAGAGGTCGGATGGCACATGCAGGTAGACCAGCCAGGAGGGAGTTGCAATAGTCTAGGCGTGAGGTGACGAGAGTCTGGACCAGAACCTGGGTGGCTTTCTGGGTCAGCTGGGGACGAATCTTCCTGATTTTGTACAGCGTATATCTGCAGCAACGGGTTGTAGCAGCGATGTTTGCAGTGAAGGACAGGTTGTTATCTAGGGTCACACCCAGATTCCTTGCAGTCTGAGTCGGGGAAACAACAGAGGTGCCGATGTTGATTGTCAGGTCAAGAGTGGGACAATCTTTTCCCGGAAGGAAAAGCAGTTCAGTCTTGTCAAGGTTGAGCTTGAGGTGATGAGCAGACATCCACTGAGAGATGTCAGCTAGACAAGCAGAGATGCGTGCGACGACCTGGGTCTCTGAGCGGGGAAAGGACAGAATTAATTGGGTGTCGTCAGCATAGCAGTGGTATGAAAAACCATGCGGGCTATTGACCGATCCGAGCGAGTTTGTGTACAGGGAGAAAAGGAGGGGACCAAGAACAGGGCCCTGAGGGACCCCTGTAGTTAATTGACAAGGGTCGGACTCGGACCCTCTCCAAGTTATCCTGTAGGTACGGTCTTTGAGGTATGAGGCGAGGAGGGAAAGTGTAGAGCCTGAAACTCCAAGTTCTTGGAGAGTGCGAAGGAGGATCTGATGGTTCACCGTGTCGAATGCAGCTGACAGGTCCAACATGATGATGACAGAGGAGAGGGATGCTGCTTTAGCAGTGTGCAGTTCCTCAGTGACAGCAAGGAGGGCCGTTTCTGTGGAGTGACCTGCCTTGAAACCTGACTGGTGCGGATCCAGAAGGTTGTTCTGATGGAGATAACAGGAGAGTTGTTTAAAGCGCGTTCAAGTGTTTTAGACAGGAACGGAAGGAGAGACACAGGCCTGTAGTTTATAACATCAGACGGGTTGAGAGTGGGTTTCTTAAGGAGAGGGTTTACTCTTGCCTCCTTGAGACTGTTTGGAAAGTGACCAGAAGTTAGAGAAGTGTTGATGAAATGGGTGAGAAACGGTAGAATATCAGGAGCGATAGTCTGAAGGAGGTTTGAAGGGATAGGGTCCAGAGGACAGGTGTTAGGGCGGGCAGAGGTAATGAGGGTAAGAACCTCACTTGGAGAGAGAGGGGAAAAGGAGGTCAGTGTGTGGGTGAAAGGAGGGTCTGGTGACCCAGCGGTGAGTAAAGGTGAGTCAGAAAAAGAAGAGCAAATATCATCAACCTTTTTTTCAAAGTGGTTAACAAAGTCGCTTGACAGAAGTGAGGAGGGGGGAGGGGCTTTGGGAGGGTCCAAGAGGGTGGAGAAGATGGAAAATAGTATTTTGGGATTGGAATAGGAAGATTGGATCTTATCTTGAAAGAAAGTGCTCTTTGCCTGAGAGATCGAGGCAGAGAAAGAGGAGAGGAGAGCCTGATAGGTTAGGAGGTCGTCACGGTGTTTGGATTTCCACCATTTCCGCTCTGCTGCCCGAAGGACGGTTCTATTAGCACGCAGTGCGTCATTTAGCCAGGGAGCAGGGGGGGACTGACGAGCCTGCCAAGATGTGAGAGGACAGAGAGAGTCCAGAGAGGATGAGAGAGTAGAGAGGAGAGTTTCTGCAGCAGAGTTTGGAGGCAGGAGTTGAAACGAATCAGAGGAAGGGAGGGCTGAGAGCACCGATGAGGCAAAGGTAGAGGGGGAGAGGGAACGAAGGTTACGGCGGACAGGTGCACGATGAGAAGAGATTAGTTTGTTATGTTTGGAAAGGGGTAGAGAGAATGAAAGGAAGAAGTGATCGGATGTGTGGAGCGGGTTAACAGAGAGGTTAGAAGTAGTGCAGTTCCTTGAGAATATGAGATCAAGCACATTGCCAGCTTTATGAGTTGGTGGGGATGGAGACAATGAGAAAGCGAAGGCGGTTAACAGAGATGTTAGTTCGTCTATCTTCCCCGTCTGGAGGTTGAAATCTCCGAGAAGTACAGCCGGAGTGCCAGTTTCAGGGATATGTGAGAGGAGATGATCTAATTCCTCCAAGAAGTCCCCCAAGGCACCTGGCGGACGGTAGAGAACAACAATGGTTAATTGTATAGGATGGGTTACTGTGACGGCATGGAATTCAAAGGTGGAAGGAGTGAAGTTAGATAGCTTGAAGAGGGAAAAGCTCCATTTGGGAGAGAGCAGGAGACCAGTGCCACCTCCTCTGCCAGTGGGTCTGGGTGTATGGGAGAAGGAATATGCTGTGGAGAGAGCTGCTGGGGTGGATGTGTTGGATGGAGTAATCCAGGTCTCAGTGAGAGCAAGGAAATCCAGGGACTGCAGGGAAGCGTAGCCAGAGATGAAGTCAGCCTTGGGAACAGCTGACTGGCAGTTCCACAGGCCACCTGAAACTAGATGTTGGATGTCAGTGGAGCATGTGGGATAGACGAGAGCAGGCCGATTATATCGATTACGAGATACACGGGGCCAGTGATAATAGCGAGAGGACACATGAACAGGAATGGAGAAAATACACATGATTATAGCATGAGGGGCTAAACAACCAAATGAAATAAAACACCAGCGATACTTAGCTCAATCAAAGTAGGATTTGCCTCCTCTTTGCCACCCTCGTGTCTCCCGTAGGACTCCAATGTCTTTGTCAGTCTTCGGCTGTCTGACGCTCCAGGAAATAGCTACCTAAAAAGGAGCCTGATTGCTGAGTTCTCACAGCAGTGGGGCCACGCCCCTCTAATTAGTTAACTCTCTACAGCTGATGGGCGACAGCTGGGCGGGCCGGCTATATTCTCACGCGGTATCGAGTGGCCTTCTGAGATGAGAGCAGATTTACAGCTTTCCCCGAGCAGATCTGAGATGTAAAAATCTCTCTACAAGGTAAAATAACTGCAGAACAATTATATGAACATTACTATCTGTATGTGTTGACTGTGTGCATGCACATTTACCTTCACAAATGGCACCAGCATCTTCTGCATGACTACTACAGTTGTGCATTCCTATTCCCGAATGACCACAGAGCTCAAGTGATGTCTCGTTCCCTGAACAATCAAGCTTATCGAACCAAATGGGTCCAGTTCCCTGTCCAAAATGTGCCGCATCTTTTGTATCTACTGCCAAGCCACACCCCAGCTGTCCACAAACCACGTGAGCATCGTTCAGATCCCAGCTGTTGTCACACACTGTTCCCCACATGCCGTTGAGAAATATCTCCACTCTGCCGGAGCATGAGTTGGTAGAGCCGACCAGCCTCACTGTAGGTGGAAGTGGGTTTGTCGCAGCAGTTCCTGGTTAAAGTGGAAGCAAAATATCTGTTAACCCACATTGCTACATGTGGTGGAAATTACACACTTAATCACCTTCTGGTACAAAAAGAACAAACATACAAGCTTAAACCAAAGTTGTGTTATTTAATATTGAGTTATAGCCGGGGTGTCCAAACTTTTTTCAAAGAGGGCCAAAATGGGGCTTGGCCACTCACTAGAGGTCAGGTTTATAGCCTCATAAGTGAAGTTATAAGTTAGAAAAATTCATCAAATGCATATACAGATGTAGCACCTCATTTCAGACTCCAGCTTACAGCTTCCTGCCTACGACCTGCCTAAGACCAGTATCGAGGAATGTTAAGTCCTCCCACTATTTTCCAAGAGGGCATTCAGATTTTCAATTTCAGGTTTTAACCAGGAGATGGCGCTTCATTCACAAATACAGAAAGACAAATTTCATGGACTTTCAGTTGTGTTTTGAAGAGCATTTGAACACATCAATATTTTAGATCAACTAAAGTATATCTAATCTTGTAATTCAATAATATATAGTCTTTATATATTAAATAATCATAATAATAATGTAAATGTTTACATTACACTTCTTTATTTGTTATGCTCATACTTTTACCTTTCAATCGTTTGCTCGTATGATTTATTATTATTATTAATATGAAGATATTATTAAGATAAGATAAGATGTTACTTTATTTATTGAACATTTTAGTTTAGAATGTGCTGTCCCACGGTAATTCAGAAGGCTCACAGGTCACATTCCGACCATTATTTAAAACAATAGGTGCTTTCACACCGTCTACAGTTTGATTTGTATAGAGGGAACTCTGTGGCTGAATGGCCAGCGATTAGGTGTGGCGCATTTATCATAGGTGATCAGAGCTAACTGCCTGCCGTCAGATTTCATTTAAAAAACAGGTCTGATTTTAAGACTATTTCTGCGCTCATAAAGAATGATAAGAATAAGAAAAATGCGTATTGAACTGGTTTAATTCAAGTGTGAGTTTATTTAACACTAGAACCGCCAATCGGGTCAATTTGTGTGATGTGTGTTGTGTGTGTGCAATGTAACTTTTTTTCAATAAAATATTAAAGTCTCCCAGTCCGTGACTTTTCCTGAAAGTGTGTTATGTAGCACCCTATGTTGTTAAAAATGGCATTCTAATAGCAGGATTTGACAGTGTTAGGTAGGCCTATACAAAAACCTCTGGCGGTTCTAGTGTTAAGGTAATTAGGCGAGGTACAGTAGAAGCCCTTTTTTATCAGTAACGAATTTAGCAGTTGAACATAAAAGTCAACTAACTGAGGGTCACTTGCAATGACAGTTAATGAAGTTGAATACATTCATATGTGTCAGTGATTTCATGTCAATTCGGCGAACATACACATAAATGATCGTGGTGGTCGCACATATTGCCAATTAGTTCCACAACCCGACCCGAACCCGCATATATATGAGCAGTGAAAACGTTTATTAACACACGCAGTTGCATATTTGTCACAAAAAGCGTGGGATGTTGGTTATTTTCTCCATCTAGGATGACACCAAAAGCCTCCCAGACGTTGGATCTCGCTCTTGAGGAATTGTTATTGAAAATGCTGTATTCTCCGCTAGAGCTTCACCTCAGCCATTTTGAATGTGCGCTCAGCAGCAGATTGATGCGCTGCAGAGGTTATGGTTATGCGCGGTCCCGCGGTGGAGAGGTCTGAGGATTTAAACATTAAACTAAATTATTATTATTTTAATATATTTATTATGCAATACCCGCGACCCGACCCGCATCATCTTTGTTTTACCCAGAACCGAACCCAGAAAAAAGCGTTTGAAAAAATACCACCCGCGAATCACCTTTTTTGCGGGTCACCCGTCGGATACCTGACGAGGCAGTGGTAATTAATAGCCGTACAGTACTTATTTGTATAAAGTGATTACCTTGGATGTTTCATTTTACAACCCAAATGTTATCATTTCGCCTCTATCTACTTGTCTTTCATAATTTCTTTATAACTAATGCTGTTGATGTATTGTGATTTTAAAAAGGTCTATCATCTGGCCGAGGACAACAGCTGGAAATTAGCAATGTTGGTTAAAGCTGTTGTTTTTTGCGACAGTTGATCTACTTGTCTTTCATCCTTTCTTTATAACTAATGCTGTTGATGCAGGGGTAGACATTAAGGGTGGATCAATGATCCATTGCAGCTGGCTTCATAATAATTACATTTATTTATCACGGGGGAGGTCTCAAGTCAAGCTGGAGGTTTTCCCTTAAGCGAGGGCAGATCACATACCAATCACGGCCCTCGCGTTTCAAACTGTCTGAAATGAAGCGCTACATCTGTAAATGATGCTTGGTACACCAGCCTACATGACAGCTTTCCATAGGGTTTCAGCTATTTTGTTAGCAGCTCATTCTTTAAAACAGAAGCCTTAGATTGCTCATCATGGGAGGAAATAGGAAGAGTATATTTCAAGGTTGTTATATAAATAAGTTATTACTTTTTTTTCTTTTCAACTTGAATTGACTGAAAGTGGGCTTATTAACACATGAACGCTAACATATGTGTACAGATATATTTAAGAAGTACAAGACCAGCTCAAGTTGAAATTGTGGGCCGCATTCCATTATACTTTTTTAATTTGCTGAGGGCCGATTCAAAATGGCCCACAGGCCGTAGTTTGGACACCCCTGAGTTATAGCATTTAACAGAATTAATCTATTTCCAGCTGGAAGGACAGATAACCTGCACCACTGATGTGATACAAAGATCTGACCAAGTTACACAGGAAAGCAATGACTTTATATAGGCAAGAGCCACAGGAAGAGGACTCATTCAGCTAGGTAACTTACATTACAGTCTTAAGAAAGTTGGGGTGGAGTATCAAAGTCAAAAGTCAAAGTCAGCTTTATTGTCAACATTACTACATGTGTTATACATCCAGAAATCTCGAGATGCCGTTTCCCGCAGTCCCACAGTGTGACATATATACATAAAACCAAACAAAAAGGGCCTAGATAAACGCGGCATACAATTTAAAATGTTAATAATATATTTAAAATATAGTATAGTATTAAAAGTATAGAATGTTAATTACAAGACCCTCCATATGATAATTGCCTGACAAAGGTCAAGGCGATACCCTTCAGTCTGAGAACATTTTGTAGTTAGGAAACCTATTGAATTATTATAAATTCCCATCATACTACTTTGCAAAAGCCCAATTGCTCAATGTCATCTATTAGGTTGCACTGTGGTGTCTTGAAGGAAATCCAGACTGGAATTGGTCAGCTGCCTCGTTGACTAGAGAATAACTTATTATTATTGTCAAATAAATGAATATGTAGTTAGGAAGTCCTAAGTTGCAAACAGAATGGGCATTTTTTTAATCTGTTGGTCATTCACACCGATGAGATTTAAAAAGAACAGACATCATTGTGTTTTTGAGTATGAGTATAAAGCAATATTGGCAAGAATAAATGTCTGTTAGCACCACCATTATTTACAGGTTCGTTCTTAGTTACTAGTTGGAAAAACTAAAAAGCTATCAGAGATTTATTTTTTTTCAAGAGGTGGTGGAACCAACTACAACTAAAAGGATAGTAAACATAAGACAACAATTAGACAAAAGAGAAGAAACTCAACTTATTGATTGTTGATATTAATTTGTCATCCTCTGCTGAGCCAAGGAGCTTATTACCTTAGTTTTGTGTAGTTTTTACAAGTTTTACAAAATGCATGGTTATTCTGAATAAAGACCAAAAGCTTGAAGCAAAATGGCTTTGGTTTTTGGATAAACTGCTTTAATAAATGCACCTATAACTCATGTGTTTTTCCACTTGGAATTTGTTCTATAATGCCAAAACAAGGAGCTAAAAGACTCTAGAAATTTTCCATGAACCTTTAGGAGAAAGGAGAGGACTGGGTAATTCTCAGATGATCCTTTTGACTGTAAAGCAATTGATCCGTAAAGGAAAGATATTAAAGATATTACCTGTCCATCCTAAAAATGTCTGCATTAGCAGGAGCAGCATCATACCGGACCTCATCCTCATCATGGGCCACAACCTGAAGATAAGACCAACACTTTCTGAAAAGGACAAAAGAGATATTTGAACAAAGTGCATCTACTGGCTTCCTCAATCATGGACATTTATGCAAATTAAAATTCACTCAGTAACCAAATCTTGCTATCACTCTAGGGGTGTAACGGTTCACAGAAGTCACGGTTCGGTTCGCACCTCGGTTTGGGGGTCACGGTTCTGTACGGGTTCGGTACAACAAGGAAACGCAAAGAAAAGTCACAAATGCATCATTTTTTTTGCTGTTATTTATTTTTAACAGTCGTGCAAGTTTTGGTATGAAAATAAGGAACTCTAACATTTGGAATCATTAACTGTATTACACATTTAAAAACAAACCACAAACAGTAACACACACACTCAGGTGGCCATATTATTTATATTGGCTGATGTCAAACTAAAAGGTTAAATAAGCTGTACAACTAAAAAGAATGTCTTGAAAATATTAAAATAAATAATAAAGTGTTTCAATCGCAATCAATAAAAGGCAATACAGAACTGTATAACATCTCCTGATGTCAAAATATAAAATAAATATAACAATATAAAACAAAAATAAAATCTGTACCTTTAGGAGTAATGTCTAACATGTGTAATTAACTTGTGAGTGTGTGAGGCCATTATGCCTAAATAAAGGTTCTCAAGCTTTACTCTAGTTTCAGGTTTTTCTTCAAAAAGATGAGTTTGTCTACGTTGTCAGTAGTGAGGGCAGATCTGTTGGCGGTAACTATGGTAACTATGTCACCTGCCGTCGAGGAAACCCTCTCGCTGGGGACTGAGACTGACTCGGATGTGATTGAGCATGTTTGACGTGTTACCACTAGCATACCGCACCGCTGTCGAACAACGCCGACACACCGTCCTCTTCCGATCCACAACTCGCACCCCATCATTGTTGTAGTCCACAGGGAACCCGAAATGTTCCCACACAGCTGATTTAAAAGAAGCAGGTGGGTCTTCTAGCTCCTGTGTGTTGTGTGAACTCGCCATATATACTAACTTTTCTTCTTCATGTATTGTGTTCGTTTTGTTGTGTTTTGTTCTTGTTCTTCATTTGTTATTTACGGGCGGCTGGCTTTTAGTCGCAATACCGCCCCCTGGATGATATATAGTGTAATACTGCCCTGAGTGACGGACTTTTTTCCCACTCGTAAAAAAAGGCGTATTCGCCGTGTGACTGCATGTGCCGAACCGTGACGTACGAACCGTGACGTACGAACCGTGACGGTACGGGACAAATACGGATACCGTTACACCCCTATATCACTCATAAATATTCAGGTCAGAAATCAGATGAGTTTAAAAGGCGGTTGATTTTCAGCATCCTGTCTTTGCGGTGGCTGTGATTATGACATAAAAAGTCACCTTTAACCCTCAAAGTTTAGTTTAGTTTATTTGTTTATAGTGTCATGGAAATTCCCCATCGATCAACTGTCGCAAAAAACAACAGCTTTAACCAACATTGCTAATTTCCAGCTGTTGTCCTCGGCCAGATGATAGACCTTTTTAAAATCACAATACATCAACAGCATTAGTTATAAAGAAATTATGAAAGACAAGTAGATAGAGGCGAAAGGATAACATTTGGGTTGTAAAATGAAACACCCAAGGTAATCACTTTATACAAATAAGTACTGCACAGCTATTAATCACCACTGCCTCTATCATGCTAGTCATCATCATTGTCTTACCTTTTCCAGTTGAGACAGGCTTTCGTCCTCGGAGGATGACTGGTAGTATTGGGTAAGAGAGCAGCTGTGAGCTCTTTGCTGTGTCCCTCAATTCTTTTAATAGTAGCCAGAAGCAAATCAGGTATGTAAAAAGCCATGATAATTCTCTTAGAACACTAATTAGCTCGTCATAGAACCCTTACAATTTGGCAGGTTTGACCGGTTTGGGTGTGAATGGCAAAGATAATTGGATCGTGATTCTTGGCTCTGGTTTTAACGTGCGTCTTTTGTGATCGAATTACCAGCTGACGTATCCAAGTACGTGTTTGTATTGGAGAGATCCGATCACTTGATCACATTCATTCAAAAATATATTTAACATGTTCATAATATTATGTTATCTTCTTATCCTATTTGGTGTACCCTAACCCTATGGCGGGCGTCTCCCTTAGGGATAAAGTGAGAAGTTCAGTAATCCGGGAGGGACTCGGAGTTGAACCGCTCCTCCTTCGCGACGAAAGGAACCGGTTGAGGTGGTTCGGGCACCTAGTAAGGATGCCACCTGGGAGCCTCCCTCGGGAGGTGTTCCAGGCACGTCCAGCTGGGAAGAGACCAATGGGTAGACCTAGGACCAGGTGGAGGGATTATATCTCTTCGCTGGCCTGGGAGCATATTTATGATGTAATATTTTCAAGACATTCTTTTTAGTTTTACAGCTTGATGAAACCTTTTTGTTTGACACCAGCCATTATAGATAGTATGGCCATCTGAGTGTGTGTGGTACTGTTTGTGGTTTGTTTTTAACTGTTTAATGCAGTTAATTATTCAAAATGTCAGAGTTCCTTATTTTAAACTGAAACTTGCACTACTGTTCAAACATAAAGTAAAGACGGCACTTTGAACCCCAGCACCCACCGACACACCATGGAGATTTTATATGGTTTTTAAAGGTCACCTATTATGCAACATCCACTTGTTCATGTATTTCATACATAAACATGTGTCCCCTCTGTGTAAAGAGACTCCTCCTAGAGCACCATAGTGTTCTTTTTAACCAAATCTCTCTCAGAGGGGCGTGGGGAGGGGCTCCTTATTTTTCATCTAAAGTAACAGACAGAGAATAAGCACTTTTGAAACAGGGCTGAAACAGAGGGGATTATGGGATGCGGCCCACAAATTCCACTTGAGCTGGACTTGTACTTCTTAAATATATCTGTACACATATGTTCGCGTTCATGTGTTAATAAGCCCACTTTCAGTCAATTCAAGTTGAAAACATGTTCTAACAAATCTAAGTTGATAAGAAAAAAAAGTAATAACTTATTTATATAACAACCTTGAAATATACCCTTCCTATTTCCTCCCATGATGAGCAATCTAAGGCTTCTGTTTTAAAGAATGAGCTGCTATCAGAATAGCTGAAACCCTATGGAAAGCTGTCATGTAGGCTTGTGTATCAAGCATCATTTACAGATGTAGCGCTTCATTTCAGACAGTTTGAAAGCGAGGGCCGTGATTGGTACGTGATCTGCCCTCGCTGAAGGGAAAACCTCCAGCTTGACTTGAGACCTCCCCCGTGATAAATAAATGTAATTATTATGAAGCCAGGTGCAATGGATCATTGATCCATCAGGGGGTGCAGTGGGGTTCCACACTGGAGCTCATGTGAAATAAAGTCAGATACAGTACGCTGGATGTACAGCGGAACTTTGTTAAGATCCATATGTCACGGATATCATACTCTGTGCTAAATAAGAGACATGTAATCATTTACAAAACATCACCATGTTTTTATTTAACTAAATAATGTTGTTTAGTCGAAAAAAACGAACGGGAGGAAATGCAGCCCGGCTCTCGATTTTTAATCCTAATTTAATCATCATCTTCACCACGATCATTTATGTTTATATTCGCCGAATTGACATGAAATCACTGACACATATGAATATACTGTATTCAACTTCATTAAAACGTTATTAACGTGCCTAAACTCAGTAATTCACTAAAAATATTTATATTTTAATGGGGCCTCGTCGGCAGATCAGGATCCCGACGCGTAGCGGAGGGATCTGGATAAGCATGAAGGGTGTTATTTTCCCCATAAGGAACAACTCGCTGCAAATTATCCCGCTTATTACATGGCCACATTCTCAACAAAGTAACGACATGACTCCCAATATTAATTGAAATGCTTTTATGGATTTAGAAAATGTTTTAAATTGACATGCATCCGCTAAGAAAAATAGTCCGTTGTTACCGTCTGAATGAAACGGCAGCTCTCAGCTGTGTATTTACACAACTAATGGCCCATCAACCACAGCTCTCTCCCCCTGATCTTTCTTCTCCAGCAGCTACATTAACTGTAGGTTACTCTGAGTGACAAGCTTACAGTTAGAACACTGTCATTGCAAGTGCCCCTCAGTTAGTTGACTTTTATGTTCAACTGCTAAATTTGTTACTGATAAAAAAAGGGCTTCTACTGTACCTAGCCTAATTACCTTAACACTAGAACCGCCAGAGGTTTTTGTATAGGCCTACCTAACACCGTCAAATCCTACTAATAGAATGCCATTTTTAACAACATAGGGTGCTACATAACACACTTTCAGGAAAAGTCACGGACTGGGAGACTTTAATATTTTATTGAAAACAAGTTACATTGCACACACACAACACACATCACACAAATTGACCCGATTGGCGGTTCTAGTGTTAAATAAACTCACTAATTAATTAAACCAGTTCAATACGCATTATTCTTATTCTTATCATTCTTTATGAGTGCAAAAATAGTCTTAAAATCAGACCTGTGTTTTAAATGAAATCTGACGGCAGGCAGTTAGATCACCTATGATAAATGCGCCACACCTAATCGCTGGCCATTCAGCCACAGAGATCCCTCTATACAAATCAAACTGTAGACGGTGTGAAAGTACCTATTGTTTTAAATAATGGTCGGAATGTGACATGTGAGCCTTCTGAATTACCGTGGGACAGCACATTCTAAACTATAATGTTCAATAAATAAAGTGTTAGAAATTAAAATCAATGTTGATATGTCCTAATTTGAATTAAATACACTATTTAATTTAAATCAGTTGTATTCTGAAAATCCGGAGGTTCACTAACTATTAACGTAATACTTTTATTCTGAAAATTATTCACTTCCGGTTAGCATTAGCATGTGGCGAAATGCTGCATTTTCAAACCGTGAATCAAAGGTGAAATGACATGTGATGTTGGACACTGAGCACACTGGGTTTAGCACTCATTTATTGCCGCTGAATAACGTTTATTAGGGAATGTTTAAATAACCACAGACACCAGAATGATGTAAATTAACAACAGAAAAAGGCAGGAATTGCATTGGACCCGCCCCCTGACGACGCTGGCCAATAGGAGAAGACCTCAGATGACAAAAGGAAGAGCAAGCCAAGAATGGATCTCTTCTACCTGCTGACCTGGACTGACCGGTCGGATGAGGAGAGCGTCTCCACTCGCAAATTTCATTTTGTACACCACCGCATCTTTTGTATAATTAAATGCTGTTAACTTTTATAAGTTTCCCTTGACTCTTTTCAGTCTCTCCTGCTCTCCTGGGTTCTAGGATACACTAACATTTGGCAGTTTCAGGGCCTGTGACAGCATCCCAACAACTGTTGTGCAATGAAATATTGGGCTACTAGTCATCTCGAACCGTCAGTTTAAAAAAGAAGGTGCGATACCGTTCCGATAAATATCAATAATTTCGAACATCGCGGGGAAATTCCTTCGACTCATTTTGAAGTTTTGGGGGAAGCCGGAAGTGACATCAATGCGGGAACGCTTCACTGTGTGGCGAGAGAGCCAAATACGGACAAAGTGTGTTGTCATGCGTAGAAATGGTGAATTACTGAGTTTGGGCACGTTAATAACGTTGTAATGTTTTTTGTAATGTTTTTTGTAATGTTTTTTTTCCCGGGTCGCCGAGGGTGCTGGCGTTGTTTGTTCGCCGCTCCTCCGCCCAAATATAGTTATTTAGTCCAGATCAGAACCTCTCCTGTCTGGCTCTCTACTTTTTAAACGTCAGTCATTAGCAAAAAAATAGCAGCATCTCTATCTCGAATCGACACAGATAAATGTGTTGTCATCTCCTACCTGCTGGCTCTTTCCTGCTCACCGGTCCCTAGCCCGCTAGCCCGCTAGCATTATCGGACCTAGCAGGCTCCTCGGCTCCCTGAAGTCTGCTGAGCTAACATTTCTGTCTCCACCCCAACTCCACCCTAACTCCACCCTAACTCCGCGACTCGTGTGGGTCTTCCCATCCCGCTGCGATAAGCCGGCTTCCCCGCTGACATCGTCTCTCCCTGCCGCCTACAGCCGGCGGCTATCAAGCTAGCTAACCAGCTAGTAGGCTGGTCACCCGGCTCCCACTCTGCACCAGGCTGTCAGCACCTCCTACGATTCTCCTCTGGAAACCACTGGAATTATTCTCCTGATATGCTGTGGATTATAATTCTCATTTTATCTGGACTCACACCGCTCCTTCTTCCACGGTCATCCGGCTCCTGGTCTCTGCTGCCCGGGTCCCCAGCATTAGGTAGCTCCGTGCTAGCGCCACTTCACCGGATCATGCCGCCGCTCTACTCCCTGTCAGATCTCCACTCCTTCAATAACCGCCTGCGTCCGGACTGCATGGACATCCTCGCGGATTATGAAATACTCTGCAAACGCCGTCCTTCACACAGAGGCTCTGGCCGTACGTTTTTATTTCATTCCACGTCTCCACACTCCATCCCGTCCATTCGGTCCTGTCCCACGCCCACACTACGCCATCACAACAAACAACACGTGAATCTCCTTCCACTCCCCCGGTCCACAAAACCCCCCCCCCAATGCAACGCCACCTCAGAGCAGCCCTGCTCAACACACGCTCCATCCACAATAAAAGCCACATTCTAAATGAATTCATTAAAGACAATAACCTGGACTTTCTGTATCTGACCGAAACATGGCAAAAACCCCTGGACTATTTTTCTTTAAATCAAATCACCCCAGCAGGATTCACATACATTGACAAACCTCGCCCACAAGGGCGGGGTGGTGGTATAGCTGCTATTATCAGAAAGGAAATAAAAGCTACCATAATCTCCATCCCTGATGTTTCTTCATTTGAACACCTGATCTTTAAACTATCTGGTCCCACTCCCCTGGTCACAGCCATCATCTACCGTCCCCCGAAGCCAAACCCCTCCTTTCTCTCCGACCTCTCTGACATTCTCACTCAGCTTTCTGCTATATCCCCATCTGTTCTCCTCTTAGGGGATTTTAACATTCATGTTGACGACCCGACCTGCAAATATGCCTCTGAATTTAAGGAAACCCTTCACTGCTGCAACTTCTCTCAACACATCAACTTCCCAACACACAGCCGTGGTCACATCCTGGTCTTGGTCTGCTCCACTGGTCTCACCATCCATCATCTGTCCAGCCTCAATCTCCACATCTCTGATCACCTGGCCATCATCATGGACATCAACATCCCCATCCCCGCCCAAAAGCAAAAACGCACAATAACCTACAGAAATGTCAAATCCATCTCACCTTCAGCAATCACTGCCTCCATTACCTGCAAGATGTCTGTCTCCCCCCCCCCACTTTCTGAAAACCCATCTGAACTTGTGGACTATTATAACAGCACCCTCTCCTTCTGTCTCAATGAACTGGCCCCCACAAAAACAAAAAATGTCTCTTTCATACACTCCGCCCCCTGGTATACCCCCGAACTCCGCCAAATGAAATCAAGGAAACGTCAACTTGAACGCCAACACAAGAAAACCACACTAACCGTCCATCTTCAAATCTACAAAGACTATCTCCAGCAGTACAGTAACGCACTCAAAGCAGCCCGGTCTAATTACTACTCACAACTCATTCAGTCTGGCTCCAGCAACCCCAAGCGTCTGTTCTCCACCATCAGCAAACTTCTCAAACCCTGTGACAACGCCACCTCATCCTTCACCACCGAACAGTGCAACTCCTTCCTCTCATTTTTCCAAACCAAAATCAGCAACATTTACAGCAATCTGACACCCTCATCAGCACCCCCCACCTTCCATCCTGGCTCCCCCCCCTTCACCTCACACCCCCTGTCCCACTTCTCCCCTGTGACCCCCATGCAACTGTCCGACTTCATGACTGGAATTAACTCCACTTGCACACTTGACCCAATGCCCTCCAAATTTGTTAAAGAGAGCCTCCCTGCCATCTCCCAACTCATCGCCACCATCATTAACTCCTCCCTCAGATCTGGATCAGTTCCCCCCTCTCTCAAACTGGCTGCTGTCACACCCATTCTCAAAAGACCTGGACTCACACCTGACATCATGTCCAACTTCCGGCCCATCTCAAATCTCCCCTTTCTGTCAAAAATACTTGAACGTGTCGTTGCCTCACAACTTAAAGCCCACCTCAGCTCCAATGATCTCTTTGAGCCATTTCAATCCGGTTTCCGATCAAAACACAGCACCGAAACAGCTCTTCTCAAAATCACAAACGACCTCCTCCTCTCCTCTGACTCCGGCAACCTTAACATCTTCATCCTCCTCGACCTCACCGCAGCATTCGACACCATCAACCACGCCATCCTGCTGTCCCTCCTCGAATCATCACTCAACATCGCCGACACTGCACTCTCCTGGCTGAAATCCTACCTCACCGACAGACATCAGTTTATCAACATCAACAACTGCACCTCCTCCACTGCTCCTCTGTCCCAAGGTGTCCCCCAGGGTTCGGTGCTTGGCCCCCTCCTCTTCATCCTCTACATGCTCCCCCTTGGCAAAATAATTAGTCGCCACAACCTTCAATTTAACTGCTACGCCGATGACATCCAACTTTATATCTCAACAAAAACCATCACCCCCACAACACACTCCACTCTCACCAACTGTCTCTCAGAAATAAAAGCATGGATGCAAACAAACAATCTCCAACTGAACAGTGCCAAATCAGACATCATCATCATTGGCCCCCCATCCCGTATCAAAGACATCCAGAATTTCAACTTCACCATTGACAGCCACACTCTATCTCCCCCCCTCACATCCGCAACCTCGGAGTCATCTTCGACAGTCAGCTCAAATTCAACCAGCACATAAATCACATCACCAGGACCGCCTTTTTCCACCTCAAAAACATTGCCCGTCTCCGCCCATCACTCTCCTCCTCTGCTGCTGAAACCCTGATTCATGCATTCATCACTTCACGACTCGACTACTGCAATAGCATCCTCTATGGCAGGGATCACCAACTACATTTGTCCAAGGGCCAAAATGTATCCAATAGACACTATCGCGGGCCAGCGGGGGGGGGGGGGGGACTCTTCACGCTAACGAAGGATCACTTCTAGGCAGGGTTGGGAGGGTTACTTTGTAAATGTAATCAGTTACTGATTACTGAATACATGCTCTGAAAGTAATCAGAATACAGTTACAGTTACGTGTCTTAAAAAAGTAACGTGTTCAGGTTACTTGTAGAATACTTTTGGAATACTTTCTTTTTCCATAACAGATGGGTATGTTTTGTTAAACAGGAGACACTTGTTTTACTGTTTTAATGGCTTAAAACTCAAACACAGAACTCAAACACAACATCTTGGTGTCATTCTGGACAGCTCTCTCATTGGCACCCCACATAAAAAACATCACCCGGACTGCATTCTCCTACTGTAAACCTTTCCTTAGAATATGTTATGAATTGTAAGGTGTCCTTGGGTGCTTTGAAAGGCGCCTCTAAATAGAATGAATTATCATTATTATTATGATCTGAAACGATGTAATAACTTTTAAAACTTGTTCCAGTCACTTGCCCCATGCATTCAGCAGCAGCAGGCCATTCACTTTGATTTTATCCCGTTATAAATGTCATAATTTCGACAATAAAGAAATGCTACATCAACGTTATCTTGCACATTTTATCTAACCATCTCCGTTTCTAACTTTCAATATATTTTAAAAGAGATCTCTCTCTCTCTCATCTGCGTGCAGGCATCAGAGCTAAAGCGGGAGAGGGCCTTGGTGTCTCTCCAGCATGCATGGAGCTCCCTCAGGTACTGCCTGATACAGACACGCTGCATCTCTCTCTCGCTCACAGACACGCTGCAGCGCTGTGCAGTGTGCACACAGTTCTGCCGGTAATGAATATTACATTTTGTGAGGAAACTTTTCCACCAATAATTCCAATAAGTATTCCAAAATGTATTCACTTCAGGTTTACGAAAGTAACTGTAATCAGATTACTCGTTTTTCAAATGTAACGCCAGCTGAATACAGTTAGCCTACTTGATTTTTGTATTCTGATTACGTAACGCCGTTACATATATTCCGTTATAACCCAACCCTGCTTCTAGGCTACTGTCCCGCAGCTCCTGCCTCTCTGTTGGACTCTGTCGCAGCAGGGCTGCTGCTGTGGTGCGGAGTACACAAAGCAGACTCTTCACAACGAAGAATCACTTCTTCTTCTTCAAGGAAGGGAAGGTTTCGCAGTACGCAGTCTACTGTCCCGCAGCTGCTGCCTCTCCGTTGGACTCCGGTACTGCACCTTACTCACGAGACGTTGTAAAAATAAAAATGGGTGGGGGGCGAACGCAGTAACCACTCCGCAAACGCCACAGTCACCCCGTCGTGCGGGCCGGATGAGAATGTCTGGCGGGCCGGATGTGGCCCGCGGGCCGCCAGTTGGTGGTCACTGCTCTATGGCATACCATCCAACCTAATCAATAAACTCCAACATATCCAGAACTCTGCTGCCCGCCTCCTCACCCACACCCGCTCCCGAGACCACATCACTCCCGTCCTCCAGAACCTCCACTGGCTCCCCGTCCGTCAAATAATCTACTTCAAAGTCCTCCTCATTACCCACAAAGCCCTCAACAATCAGGCCCCCCCCTACCTCACAGACTTGCTGCACCACCACGCCCCTTCCCGCTGCCTCCGCTCATCAGAAGCCAACCTCCTATCCATCCCCACCCGCACCAATCACCGGACCTGGGGGGACAGAGCCTTCTCCGTCGCTGCCCCCTCCCTCTGGAACTCACTCCCCCAACCCATCAGAGACTGCACTGACCTCACCACCTTCAAAAAACTTACAAAAACTCACCTCTTCAATCTGGCTTTTAATGTGTGATTGTTTACTATATATTTATTTGTTGTTCCTTCCTTTTCCCTTCACTATATCTGTAAAGCGTCTTTGAGCACCTGTAAAAGCGCTAACAAATTAAATCTATTATTATTATTATTATTATTATTAATGAAGTTGACTACAGTATATTCATATTTGTCAGTGCTTTCATGTCAATTCGGCGAACATAAACATAAATGATCGTGGTGAAGATGATGATTAAATTAGGATTAAAAATCGGTAGTGAGAGCTGCTGAATTTCCTCCCGTAGGATGTGATATAAAAACAAATCGATTATTTTTGTAGTTGTAAACTCAAGTGGATGAAACTACATTTATTAGTGCTTTCATGTCAATTCGGCGAACATATGATACATTAAATGATCGTGAGGATGATGATTAAAAATCGTTTGTTTGAGCCGGTCTGCATTTCCTGATGAGAAAACAAACCGATGCTTTTTGTAGTTGTACACCAACGTGGATTAAACGTGTGGTTTTTTTACCACAATGTTGGGGAAATTAATGGATAAAATGCACGGATTATTATTATTATTCCCACTCCGATCGGGACACTAGGTCCACCGTTTCCCCGCAGCGAGGCTCCCCCGTTGACAGTTTACGTGGGCTGGGTGCAGTGGCGGACTGGCCATCGGGACGAATCCCGATGGGCCGGTACCGAAGTGGGCCGGTCGGATAAATCACTAGCACATCCCCCATAGGCGGCGCGTGAGGCTCAGGTTTGGGAAGGCTAAATAACTTTTTTTACCTGACGCTGCCCGCCTCCGGCGTCTATAGAAAAGAGATCAACTCAGTGTGCGGAGTTTAAATCTCTCAAGTCATATTACAGGATAAAGGAAATACAGTTTAAACTGCCGTATGCAGAGAAGACGTCGACGTGTCGCACTTATCATTCATATTACACCATCAATCAGATCATCGATCATATAATATCATAATATATCATATATTTCCTTATCTGAGTCAGCTGAGCCGTATCTGGCCATGCAACACTTACAGGGTCACATACTGTATGCAGAAGTATTATTTTAAGCAACACATTATGTTGACGAAACACTCGAGTCAAATGTAATTAAAGTCAGATCCACTCGTGTCTTAGAGGTGAACGCACTCTCAGCTGGTGAGAGAAACCCTGGCTTGATTTACGGAGTTGATAACCAGCGTCGTAGGACCGCTTAGCGAGATCTCGTTTGTTAGTTTGTTACTCAAACATATCCAGGATATGTTGAACTGGCTTCGTAGTACAGGGCACAGGTGGCTAGCAGCGCTAATGTCAAAGACACAGACATTATACATTATATTTGTATTTTACGAGGATGCAGTGACACAAATATTTGGGAAGGCTTAGCCTATAGCCTACAGCACCCGCCGCCCCTGACATCCCCCACTCCCCCCGTTGACAATTTACTAGCGGTACCGAAGTGGGCCGGTCGAGAGTCCCGGGATGATTTTAGTCCCATTCCACCACTGGCTACATGATGTATGATCGCCCATATTGACGCACCTAATTCCTAAACTTCTAACAGATACAACATAAAGCGATCCTTCAGCCTCATATGAGCTCTCAGACACGTTCAAAATTAAACTGTCATCGCTGTCTGAGCTTGCTGCTGTGTGCGCCATCGTGCGTTTACATGCAGATGCTGGGATCCTGAACGGTGCAGCTGGAGCGCTGTGCCCGCAATGACGTCACACGTAATTTGGCGGGGCTTGAAGAATCCCCGAGAAGATCCAGAAAATGGTCAACATTGAAGGGAAGATTAATTAATCAAAGTACAAATATCCAAAATGAATTCAGTAACGGTTTTCAAGGGGACAATATTTACTCAAATTGATGGGTTTGGATGATGGGGGAAACTCGTGTCACAGGCTCTTTAAGAGGTTAAGCTAAAACATAATTAGAAGTAAAAGCCATAAACTTTATTGTTTAGTTCATTATGGGGATATACATTTAATTTAAATTCATAATAGAAAGACATTTGATGACAGTATGTTGGAATTCTGTATTCATTTTTCAGCTTGATAACAGACAGGTAGAAGCCGTATTGCCAGGTACAATCAATGGGATTTCTGCACACGATCCAAGCAGAGAATGACGTACCTTACAGGACAGATACACTCAGGAAATCATTCACTTTGACAGCATCATGACTTTAGTTGTTTTTGAATCCATAATGAAATTGTATTACATAACGTTAGTGTGTGTCTTTACCACAAACAGGAATAGTTCATTGTTATATTTAGATTTGAGAAAGATTACAAGGATTTTATTTAGTTCACCATGAAGATGTGTTTTGTTTGTAACATATGCCCAGTAGTAAGATTCAAATATCAGCAGGTTCTGAATTATTATTCCTCTGTCCCACAACCAACAAGAATGTGGATGGGGAGAACTATATCTACTAGAACCAGCAGAGATTCATAAATTACACCAGAGACACAGTACAAGTAAATAAAGAGTAATATTTAGCTATTTTCAGATAGTTGAATCCTTCTTATACTTTGTAAAAGAACAAGTGCCTTTACACCAGATACAGTAAGAAGATGATTTATGATGTGAAAGGAGGGAGTTAGACGTTTTCCATACCAAGCTAATTGCTGCTATTTTACGAAGTGACATTAAAGGTTTAAGCTAGAAGTTATGCACAAATGAAAAACTTCATATTTATGATGAATATGTATTCTTATTTGTATTTTTTTAATTTTATGAGTTATGTACCATGCAATGTTCGGATGAAGAACTCATTGATTTCAATATTATTTACATACCTTAAAGGGTATGTAAGGAGGGATTGTTAGAAATTAAAATCAATGTTGATATGGCCTAATTTGAATTAAATACACTATTTAATTTAAATCAGTTGTATTCTGACAAACCGGAAGTTCACTAACTATTAACGTAATACTTTTATTCTGAAAAGTATTCACTTCCGGTTAGCATTAGCGTGTGGCGAAATGCTGCATTTTCAAACCGTGAATCAAAGGTGAAATGACATGTGATGTTGGACACTGAGCACACTGGGTTTAGCACTCATTTATTGCCGCTGAATAACGTTTATTAGGGAATGTTTAAATAACCACAGACACCAGAATGATGTAAATTAACAACAGAAAAAGGCAGGAATTGCATTGGACCCGCCCCCTGACGACGCTGGCAGGGGGCGAGAAGACCTCAGATGACAACAGGAAGAGCAAGCCAAGAATAGATCTCTTCTACCTGCTGACCTGGACTGACCGGTCGGATGAGGAGAGCGCCTCCACTCGCACATTACATTGTGTACACCACCGCATCTTTTGTATAATTAAATGCTGTTAACTTTTATAAGTTTCCCTTGACTCTTTTCAGTCTCTCCTGCTCTCCTGGGTTCTAGAATACACTAACAAAAGTAACATCTTATCTTATCTTAATAATATCTTCATATTAATAATAATAATAAATCATACAGTATGTGTCCGAAAGGGAGCAGGAGGAAGCAAACACAAAAATATCAAAAAATATACTGCATATTAAAGCAAACGATTGTAAAGGTAAATGCATGAGCATAACAAATAAAGAAGTGTAATGTAAACCTTTACATTATTATTATGATTATTTAATATATAAAGACTATATATTATTGAATTACAAGATTAGATATACTTTAGTTGATCTAAAATATTGATGTGAATGTCAACCGGCTCCTTTCGACGCGAAGGAGGAGCTGTTCAACTCCGAGTCCCTCCCAGATGACTAAACTTCTCACCTTATCCCTAAGGGAGACGCCAGCCATTGGGTTAGGGTATACCAAATAGGATAAGAAGATAACATAATATAACAAAAAAAGTGTTCAAAGTAATAAAGTAACTGTGTAGCAAGATATCACAGTAAACGTTGAGCATTTGAATGAATGTGATCAAGTGATCGGATCTCTCCAATACAAACACGTACTTGGATACGTCAGCTGGTAATTCGATCACAAAAGACGCACGTTAAAACCAGAGCCAAGAATCACGATCCAATTATCTTTGCAATCCACACCCAAACCGGTCAAACCTGCACACACCGGTTGTAAGCATTACCAAGCATTTTTTTTACATACCTGATTTTCTTCTGGCTACTATTAAAGGAATCGAGGGACGCAGCAAAGAGCTCACAGCTGCTCTCTTACCCAATACTACCAGTCGTCCTCCGAGGACGAAAGCCTGTCTCAACTGGAAAAGGTAAGTCAATGATGATGACTAGCATGATAGAGGCAGTGGTGATTAATAGCTGTACAGTACTTAGTTGTATAAAGTGATTACCTTGGGTGTTTCATTTTACAACCCAAATGTTATCCTTTCGCCTCTATCTACTTGACTTTCATCCTTTCTTTATAACTAATGCTGTTGATGTATTGTGATTTTAAAAAGGTCTATCATCTGGCCGGGGACAACAGCTGGACATTAGCAATGTTGGTTAAAGCTGCTGTTGTTTGCGACCGTTGATCAATGGGGAATGTCCATGACACTATAAACAAATAAACTAAACTAAACTTTGAGGGTTAAAGGTGACTTAATAATCACAGCCACCGCAAAGACGGAAAGTAAGGATGCTGAAAATCAACCGCCTTTTAAACTCATCTGATTTCTGACCTGAATATTTATGAGTGATAGCAAGATTTGGTTACTGAGTGAATTTGAATTTGCATAAATGTCCATGATTAAGGAAGCCAGTAGGTTTGATGCACTTTATTCAAATATCTCTTTTGTCCTTTTCAGAAAGTGTTGGTCTTATCTTCAGGTTGTGGCCCATGATGAGGATGAGGTCCGGTATGATGCTGCTCCTGCTAATGCAGACATTTTTAGGATGGATAGGTAAAGTATTTTTAATATCTTTCCTTTACGGATCAATTGCTTTACAGTCAAAAGGATCATCTGAGAATTACCCAGTCCTCTCCTTTCTCCTAAAGGTTCATGGAACATTTCTAGAGTCTTTTAGCTCCTTGTTTTGGCATTATAGAACAAATTCCAAGTGGAAAAACACATGAGTTATAGGTGCATTTATTAAAGCAGTTTATCCAAAAACCAAAGCCATTTTGCTTCAAGCTTTTGGTCTTTATTCAGAATAACCATGCATTTTGTAAAACTTGTAAAAACTACACAAAACTAAGGTAATAAACCAAAAAACAAAGCTCCTTGGCTCAGCAGAGGATGACAAATTAATATCAACAATCAATAAGTTGAGTTTCTTCTATTTTGTCTAATTGTTGTCAAATGTTTACTATCCTTTTAGTTGTAGTTGGTTCCACCACCTCTTGAAAGAAATAAATCTCTGATAGCTTTTTAGTTTTTCCAGCTAGTAACTAAGAACGAACCTGTAAATAATGGTGGTGCTAACAGACATTTATTCTTGCCAATATTGCTTTATACTCATACTCAAAAACACAATGATGTCTGTGCTTTTTAAATCTCATCAGTGTGAATGACCAACAGATTAAAAAAATGCCCATTCAGTTTGCAATTTAGGACTTCCTAACTACAAATTCATTTATTTGACAATAATAAGAAGTTATCGCTGTATTCTCTGGTAAGAAGTATGTAGTATGATGGGAATTTATAATAATTCAATAGGTTTTCTAACTACAAAATGTTCTCAGACCGAAGGGTGTCGCCTTGACCTTTGTCAGGCAATTATCATATGGAGGGTAGGGTTGTAATTAACATACCATACTTCACCCCACCTTTCTTAAGGCGTTATTTCCACCAGAACGTTTGCGTTTATGCATCGTATGCGTTTTCTAAAAAGTCTTCCGTTCACACGCATCAGATTCATTTAACGTGTCTGTTCATACGAGACCGCTGGAAACGCTGTAGTACATATGCCGGGCCTGTAAGTGGCGCTGTACTTCTGCCACAAAATACAACAAAAGCAGCGAAGAAGACCCCGGAGCATGGTTGCCATGGTTTCCCGCGGTGGATTTAGCAACACGCAGTAGTTCATGTAATTCTCCATGTCCACTTGTTGCTGATGGTTGTGGGAGAGGAGCTGTAGATTTTGCACTAACATCTGTAGCATTGTCGAGCTGTAGATGTTGTACTAACATCTGTAGCATGGTCAGTAGCAGTAGCACTAGCAGTGCTAGCTCTAGCAGTAGCTACTGACTATGCTACTGCAGTGAGCAGCAGAGGTGGGGAGAGGCGGGGCTATGGCTTCATCTATCAGGAAATGTTCGTAGCCTATAGAGGCGATTATACGGAGCCGTTTGCCCCCCCAGAGCATTCCGTTTGCAGATCTATCCACCTTGGGACCCGTTGTCGTTTATAGTCCGTTTCTTTCGTTTTTTTTACGGCCTCGTGTAAATGAAAGGGCTATACGTAAGAGAAACTATGCAGATAAACGCCGTTTCGTTCTCGTGTAAACGGAGTCTAAGACTGTAATGTAAGTTACCTAGCTGAATGAGTCCTCTTCCTGTGTCTCTTGCCTATATACAGTCATTGCTTTCCTGTGTAACATGGTCAGATCTTTGTATCACATCAGTGGTGCAGGTTATCTGTCCTTCCAGCTGGAAATAGATTGATTCTGTTAAATGCTAAAACTCAGGGGTGTCCAAACTACAGCGCGTGGGCCATTTTGAATCGGCCGTCAGCAAATTAAAAAAGTATAATTGAATGCGGCCCACAAATTAAACTTGAGCTGGTCTTGTATTGTACTTCTTAAAAATATCTGTACACATATGTTAGTGTTCATGTGTTAATAAGCCCACTTTCAGTAAATTCAAGTTGAAAACATGTTCTTACAAATTTAAGTTGTCAAGAAAAAAAAACAATAACTTATTTATATAAGAACCTTGAAATATACCCTTCCTATTTCCTCCCATGATGAGCAATCTAAGGCTTCTGTTTTAAAGAATGAGCTGCTAACAGAATAAATGAAACCCTATGGAAAGCTGTCATGTTGGCTGTTGTATCAAGCATCATTTATATACATTTGATAGCTTTTCTAACTTATAACTTCACTTATGAGGCTATAAACCTGACCTCTAGTGAGTGGCCAAGCCCTTCGAATATTTTGGCCCTCGTGAAAAAAGTTTGGACACCCCTGCTATAACTCTATATTAAATAACACAACTTTGGTTTAAGCTTGTATGTTTGTTCTTTTTTTTACCAGAAGGTGATTAAGTGGGGAATTTCCACCACATGTAATGTGGGTTAACAGATATTTTGCTTCCACTTTAACCAGGAACTGCCACGGCAACTGCAGCTACTCGATCTCCACGACATTGCCCTGTGGGTTCATCTGGAGAGGGTGTGACTGTGCTGCATCCAGCCTCCTTGATTGCCTTGATTGCAGTAACTCAGGCCATCTGGGTCTGGTGCCCTGCAGTTATTTAAAGCCTCTGCTCCTCTCTGTCTTCCCTCTGCTTCTCCCTGCAGATACCCCGGTTTTGTTGAGCATGCTATGAGTTTCTTCAATTGCTTCACTTTGTGCACTTCAACACTCTCACACTCATACATGTCCATACAATCCTCACCCTGCATTTACACTACTGATACCACTGGCATCCACACCTCATACTTCACTTGCTTTGCACTTAATTAATTCGGTTGATTTGAATGTTTTTGCTTAAATAAACATCTTTTGTTAAACGTGGATATGGTGTGTCTCCTCTTTGTTGTGGCCTTTTGAGCCGTTCATAACAGTAATGTTCATATAAAACTAGAGACAGCACTTTGTACCCCAGCACCAACCGACATACAAAAGAGATTTTTTATGGTTTTTAAAGGTCACCTATTATGAAAAATCCACTTGTTCATGTATTTTCTACATCAACATGTGTCCCCTCTGTGGAAAGAGACTCTGAAAGTTTCAGGAAAAAGATTCTCCCTCTTTTTGTCCTGATCCATTTATATAAAAACCTGTCTGAAAATGAGCCGATCAGATTTTGGCCCCTTTGTGATGTCATAACGTTTTTTGTGGTTGAGTAACCATTAGCCAATCAGCAACCAAGGTAACCCCAGTGGCGATCTGTTCACCTGTCATTCTGATCATACAGTCAATAACTTTGTTGTTATTAGCATCTGGTTAGCTAGCTATGCTAACGAATATAAGAAGCTTTTTCTACAACCAGTGAGGTAAAGTCACATCTTTATATGATCATTATAGTTATCAAAAAACAAGAGAATAAAGTAAACGGGTATAAAATACTATATGACAGTAAAAAAAAGTTGTTATTAATAAACAAGAATACAGTTTGAAAGGAGATTGATTTGTAAAATATCCATAAAGAAAAAGTAAATATGCTTACAGTTCTGTTTCATATGGGTGTTGAGAGATGTTTCCATAGATCTCTTCATTTTGCTCTCAAAGCACCAGATTGATGCTTTCAACTTCAATATTTAAAAAAAAAAATCTTCCCGGTGGAGCATGCCCCTGGACCCCCCTAGAGCAGGTTAGGTCCCCCCCCCCCCCCCCCCACACTTAAATCATGTCCTATGATAGGAAACTAAATACATTTGCACACATCTTGTGTCCATATCTTTCTGTTTGGTGGTTATGCCACAACCATGCACGTGAATGCATGCGCGAGTCATGGCAAGATATCTGTTATGTTTTGCATGGGGCTTTTGTTGTTTTTGTGTTTTACTTGTTGTGTGCTCCTTTTACCACTCACTACTCTGTCTTTCCGTCTCTGCAGGGCTGGTGTGTGACAGGGGGGCGTGGCTGGTTTACTCCTGGCTGCAGATGAGGCACACCTGTTCCCACTCTCATGATTAACCTGCTCTTTAAGAGCCTGGCCCTCACATCACTTCTCTGCCAGAGTATTACATGCTGTCCCGCGGTCCGGAGTGCCTTTCTGCAGCCTGGAGTCTGTTGTTGTTCACTTTGCAGTTAGTTAAGGAGTTCTTTTTGAGTTTTTGTCACATTGAAACTTTATTTTTGTCAGTCTCCGCTTTGGGGTCCAAGTAGTATCTAAACGTCACAATATCTGGATGAAGAGGTTGCTTTTTCTTTGCACAGCATGAAAGAAAGGCCAAATGAATGTGCTGTGATTTTTAAGCAGAGATCAATAATTTGTACGGCCCTCGGAGGATGTTGAAAAAATTGAAATGGCCCTTGAGAGGAAAAAGGTTCCCCACCCCTGATCTAAAGTAACAGACAGAGAATCAGCACTTTTGAAACAGGGCTGAAACAGAGGGGATTATGGGTAATGCTGCAATGATCTATTTGGTGTTTGGAGCCAAACACTTCAGAGACATGTTTTGTATATATCTGAGAACTATAATATATTGATGAAAAACAGTATAATAGGGGACCTTTACAGCCACATTTAAAACAACAGGTTTATGATCCCAACTTGTACAATACAAAATGGGAATTCTCATCCATCGCAATATGCAAATAAAAAATGAATGTATTACTTAACCTGTTTAGCCCTGAGCCTGTTTTTCAGGTCTCAGGCTCGAAAATGACATTCCCAGAACAAATGACCATATCTTTCCTTCTAAAAGGGTTAACTTAATAATCTTTTCTCTCAAAGTAATGATAAACCTGTGAGTTGGATGTAGAAAAGTCCGAATCAATATAGATGTTTTTTATTTTAAAGAAAATTCAGATTGAACATGGTAAAAAACTGTAAATTATAGTGTCTGTCCAAAAATATGTTGTACTTATCGTGAAAACTAACCTTGGATGATGGGTTAGTAGACTAAAAGCTTTAGGAATCCAAAGTACAACATATAATAAGTACCCTGTATCAAGATTGATGCAAAACAAGTGATATTTGACCTTTTTAGACAGATTTAGCAAAAAAAACCTCTTGGGTGAATTTTCCTTATCTCTGGCCTCCCTTTTTTTTCCCGCTCGTTGCTAATTCAGAGGCTCAGCGTTAGCATTGTGGGTTTTTTGGAGAAAAAAAATTAAAATGATCAGTTAGATGAGTTTCTTTCCGTTACATGGATATAACACATTCATAGTTTATTAAATGAACATGCCCTTAGACACTGTTTTCTGCAAGATATTGCAGGAGGCCCCCATAACCGGGGGCTCTCGGGCTTAACAGGTTAATGTTTAAACCTGTTTTTTCTTAACCAAGTAAAAGCGTCCTATGATTAAATTATCAAGTAAAGTTTGAGCGCAGAAATTCAGTTGACTGCTCAATTGCAACCTGAGCTGCCATATGGCTTGACAGATGTTTTTTCTTTGACTTCAGCAAGATCTGCGATAACAATTAAACAACCCTGTCTCCTAAAAATTACGTTCCCACAGAACTAAACTGCATTCTCAATTACGTTTAGCTAGAAACTTATTTTCTCCCACGTTACGTTCGTTATGAACGTATCTCAAATACGTTTATTTTCTACATATCTTCTAGAAGCATATATATTTTCTCCCACGTTACGTTTCTTATGAACCCAAATTAGAAGTTGACAGTATTAAACTGTGTACAGCCCTGAAGGTTTAGGCGATAGGAAACACATTGGTGTGTACAAATTTAAAACATGTAATTACTAAATGGGTGAAAATCGCTTGTGTCCATAATGCGCAGCATTAATATATACCCAATGACAGCTCATTGTTACTTTGTCATTCTACTCCATTACAATTCAGAGGTTAACCTGGTATTTTTACTCCACTATATTTATTTTAGTTACTCTGCAGATTCTGATTAATGATGTGAAATATAAACAACCCTTAAAGCAGACTTTAGTTACACCTGAGTTAAAGTCAGGGAAAGGTGATTGTCAAGTGCCAACAATCAGGAGAGATATTTGATAGTTGGTGCTTGAGAAGACTAAACATTTATCTGCAGATCTCTATAAAGTATATTAATTACTCGTTATTCTCTACTAATAGTTAATTAAAGACTGTATATAAATGCTATTTTTCACATCTCTTTCAAGATTTCAAGATGTTCTAAGGTTTATTGACATATCATATACACAACTACGGTGTAGTTATGCAATGAATGAAAACCTTGGGTCACAGGTTCCTCAACAGTGCATTACAAGACATCTATCAATATGTGTGTGTACCTCCACCATTAAACTGTCAAATTCTGCACATTTCTTATTCTATCTACATACATAAGAGTATAATTAAAGTGTATAATATCAGTTAAAATAAGTGCTTCAACATAGTTAACATTGCAGGAAAGCGATACATTAGACGTTAAGTACTTTGTCAGGCTTAATATTTATCTGTAGATAGATACCCCCAAAGCTTTTTTCTTATTTGAAAGAAGACCTTAACCTAAAGTATTCTTTAATGTGTAAGGTTAATTAGTTTTTCTGTTTTGCACCTCCTCCTATTAATATCTTTGTACATCCTGCACTAAACTGTTTTATTGTAGAGATCACTTACAGTATCTTCTTGATTTTTTTACATTCTATACTTCTATCATTGACCTTCTACTTTCCCCCTATGAAAGTATGTACTCTTAATATTTTTTTCATCAAATACCATTATTCAACAAAAATAACATTATTCAACAAAAATAATTAAATAACGTGCTTTAACCACTAGGCGGTGCACACAAGGTACACACAGCATACTAATAATAACTTTGTATTATTAGTGTAGGACACTTATGTATGTATAACATCTGAAGATGTGTAGTTTTATTCATGATTTTACATAATTTTACAGGATATTGCTATACTATTTCTCATGTTTTAATTCTAAACATTAATATCTGATTTGTAAAACATTACAGACATATCCGTAATTTAATGGTAAGCTATTGAAATTGTGATTCCATAGATGTGTCTACCTTCACCCAAATCCCCTGACTATTCCCTCAACTCAGTATTTGCATTCTTATATTCAAAGAAAATCAGTAATATCTTTAAAACTACAAGTTATTTTCTATCAGCTGTGCACCGTTATGGTGTAAATATATCTACCAATTGGATCAAATATAAAAGTCAGCGAATTAATATTGATACTGCAAGGAGACGTATTTTGTGAAAAGAAATGCAAGATGTTGTTTAATTGTTGATATATTTATCATCCACATCGCATATTCAGTTTTGGTGGCAGTTCTCTTGTTTGTCCAGAAGTCTTCTCATCAGGGCTCTATAAATAAAGAACTACGGCAGATGTGTAATATTTAAAGCAGCCGAACCGTGTATTACAATGCCGTTATGTGATGATTTTTCGGATATCATATCGCATTAACATCATATCCCAACATGCATTGCGGCTAAAATATTCAATCAACGAGCTTCAAGCTGAGGATCTTGGGTAATCTGTTCAATGGGTTTGTGGTGTGTATCCTCGAAATGTCCCTTATAGGCCTACGTCTGTTTCCGGTGACTTTAATTACTGTCACAATCTGCTTTCTCACTCACCTATTTTCTGCATTAACATTCCTTAGTCACCTGGTAGTCACACCCTGTCTCTCTCTCACTCTGTTACACCCATCAGCTCCATTAGTATTTAGGCCCACTTCACTTTCACCTCAGTGCCAGATCGTACTTTGCAGCATGCCAGTCTTTCCCGCATTACCCTTCAGATTGCTCTCCCGGTTTCGACCCTGCCTGTCCCTGACCAGCCTGCCTCGCCTGCTCCCTGACCCGTTCTGTACCTGCGACTCCCGTCCTGCTGTCTCCTGGAACCCTCGCCTGTCCCCGACCAGCCCTTTGCCTACTATCTGCCGTGTTGTCTTCTACCAGCCTATTGCCTTCAATAAAGCTGGTTACCGACTATCTCTGGTTTTCCGTGTTCTGCATTTTGGTCCTCAGCTCGTTTGTGACAGAACGATCTGGCCAGAAATGGACCAAGCAAACACCGGGTCTCCTAGAGACCGCATTGAGAGGGTTAAGGATGCCATCCAAAGACAGGAGGTCACGATAGCTACCTTAGCTACCGAGACCCACCAGGCAACCTCAACCCAGGGACAAACGCTGGCTTACCTTACCTCCCAGATGCAACAGATGGCCGCCACCGTACAACAGCTAGCCGCTACCATGGCTGCTACCGTCCCTCCGCCCGCAGTTCCGATGCTCGCTCCAGGGTCGACGGGATACGCTCCGGAGCCTCGTGTGGGAATGCCGGAACGCTACGCTGGTGAGCCGGAGGGATGCAGTCCTTTTCTCACAAACTGTTCCATATTGTTTTCACTGCAGCCACACACCTTCGCCTCCGAGGCGGCTCGTGTAGCTTTCACCGTTAATCATCTGACGGGGAGAGCCCGTTTATGGGGAACTGCAGAGTGGGAGCAGCAGACTCCAGCCTGCGCCTCTTTTGCTGCATTTTCCGCGGAGATGCGGAAGGTGTTCGGTTCCGTTCGTCGACGCTGCTGGAGGTCTGATAAGTTTGAGCCAGGGTTCCGGCACGGTGGTGGATTACGCTATTGACTTCCGCACCAGCAGCCGCCGCAGTAGCTGGAATGAGCCGGCGCAGTGTGACGCATATCTGAGAGGATTAGCAGATTATATGAGAGATGAGCTGGTTTCCTATGATCTCCCTGCTTCCTTGGATGGGTTGATTGAGCTCACCTCTCGGATTGACAGACGAATTCAGACCCGGAGAGGAGAGCAACAAACGCGAGCAGCGGCCCGCCGCTCGCGACAACAACTTCCGGTTTCCGGGAGATTTCGACTTCCGGTTTCGGCGGAGAATTCCCATTCCTACTCTGACTCACGGTACGAGGTCGAGCCCATGCAAGTGGGTCGTACCAGTCTTACCTCTGAGGAGAGGGAATTACGTCGGAGAGGTAATCTTTGCCTTTACTGTGGTCAGGCTGGACATATGGTTTCCCGTTGTCCGGTAAAAGGACAGAGCTCATCAGTAATGAGGAGTATACTGGTGGGCCAAACCTCTGAGTTGATTCCCAATCTAAGACCTTTGTGCCATGCTCGACTCCTCCTGACAGGCAAATCTCAGGCTCTGGCTGTTTTTATCGACTCCGGATCAGATGTTAGCATCATTGACGAGGAGCTCGTACTACAGCTGGGCATGCAACAGGTTCGGCTGCTCCAGCCGGTACCGGCTAATGCTTTGGATGGTCACCTGCTGGGAACAGTGACACACCAGACGACACCGGTCCATATGCTCATGTCGGGGAACCACCATGACACAATCCAGTTTCATGTGCTACGGTCCCCCCAAATCCCTCTGATTTTGGGTTATCCGTGGCTCCGCCGCCACAACCCGAACATTGACTGGGCAACTGGGTCCATCCTAGGTTGGAGTTCCTCCTGTCATCAGGTTTGCCTCAAGCAGGCCGCCACACCTCAACTATCTGTAGATATGAACCTGGTTCCGGATGTCACAGGGGTTCCGGCTGAATATTTGGACTTTAAGGAGGTTTTTAGCAAGGCTAAGGCGACATCTCTCCCACCTCATCGGCCCTATGACTGCGCCATTGAGCTACATCCAGGCGCAGTCCCACCCAAGGCCCGGTTGTACTCGCTTTCGGCACCGGAGAGGAAGTCCATGGAGACTTACGTCAATGACTCTCTGGCTGCGGGAATTATTCGTCCTTCCACATCACCCGCAGGAGCAGGGGTTTTTTTTGTGGCGAAGAAGGACAAGACCCTGAGACCCTGCATTGACTATCGGGGCCTGAACGACGTCACGGTGAAGAATCGTTACCCCTTGCCACTCATCTCGTCAGCATTCAAGTTATTACAGGGGGCTACAATCTTCACTAAGCTGGATCTACGAAACGCTTATCACCTGGTACGAATCCGGGAGGGGGACGAATGGAAGACCGCCTTCAACACCTCTTCGGGACATTACGAGTACCTGGTGATGCCATTTGGACTTACCAACGCCCCTGCAGTTTTCCAAGCGTTGGTGAACGACGTACTCCGGGACATGTTGGATCGTTATGTTTTTGTTTATCTGGACGACATTTTGATTTTTTCTAAGAACCTCAAGGAACACGTCCATCATGTCCAGACAGTCCTCCAGAGACTTCTGGAGAACTCGCTGTTCGTCAAGACGGAGAAGTGCGAGTTTCACACTTCTTCGGTCGCCTTTCTTGGCTACATCGTGGGTCAAGGAAGTGTGGAGATGGATCCTTCTAAGGTTTCAGCAGTTACCTCGTGGCGGGTCCCTGATTCCCGGAAGGAGCTGCAGCGTTTCCTGGGATTCGCCAACTTTTACAGACGGTTCATCCGTGGCTACAGCACCGTGGCCGCCCCGCTCACCACCCTGACGTCATCCAAGGTGACGTTCCGATGGTCCCCTGCAGCCGAGGAGGCTTTTCAGGACCTCAAGGGCCGGTTTAAGTCGGCTCCTATCCTGCAAGTACCAGACCCCGCTGGTCAGTTGGTGGTGGAGGTGGATGCTTCTGACGTAGGGGTGGGGGCCATCCTGTCGCAACGTTCTGGTGAGAACCAGAAGCTCCACCCCTGTGCTTTCTTTTCGAGGAGATTGAGTCCGGCGGAGAGAAACTATGACGTGGGGAATCGGGAGCTTCTAGCAGTCAAGTTGGCGTTGGAGGAGTGGCGACACTGGCTTGAGGGGACAGAACAACCATTTCAGGTTTGGACCGACCATAAGAACCTGGAATACATCAGGTCGGCACAGAGACTGAATTCTCGGCAAGCCAGGTGGTCGTTATTTTTCACCCGGTTTAATTTTTTCCTCTCCTACCGCCCGAGCTCCCGCAACGTGAAGGCCGACGCTTTGTCCCGGCAGTTCGGGAGGGAGGGAGACACCTGGGGTATTCCGGACACCATTCTTCCTGCTCCTCGAGTGATCGGCGTCCTCGCTTGGGAGATTGAGGAGAGGGTTAAGACCGCTTTGGTGGACCAACCCGGTCCTAGTTCTTGTCCTCTTAACCGCTTGTTTGTGCCTCAGGTTTTGAGGGCTGAGGTGCTTCAGTGGGCTCATAGCTCCAGACTTTCCTGCCACCCTGGAATTCAACGTACCAAGGGGATGGTCCTACAACGGTTCTGGTGGGCCACGCTGGAGGCTGACACCCGGGAGTTTGTGAACGCCTGTCCTGTGTGCAATCGGCACAAACCATCTCACCAAGCGCCAGCTGGCCTTCTTCATCCATTACCGGTCCCACGTCGCCCTTGGTCACATATTTCATTGGACTTTGTGACTGGTCTACCACCGTCCCACGGACATACTGCCATCTTGACGGTGGTAGATCGGTTTAGTAAGATGGCTCATTTCGTACCCCTGCCTAAGATCCCGTCAGCTAAGGAGACGGCAGAACTGATTCTTCTCCACGTTTTTCGCATTCACGGACTGGCGACTGATGTGGTTTCCGACCGGGGACCCCAATTCACCTCTGTGTTTTGGAGGGAGTTTTGTGAACTGATCGGGGCGACGGTTAGTCTCACCTCCGGTTTCCACCCACAGGCCAATGGCCAGACCGAACGGAAGAATCAGGAGATGGAGACCACTCTCCGCTGCATGGCTTCCGATCATCCCACGACCTGGTCAAAACAACTCCTGTGGGTGGAGTATGCCCACAACACCCTCATCAGTTCCGCTACTGGTCTTTCCCCTTTTCAGTGTGCATACGGTTTTCAACCCCCATTGTTCTCTGCGTTGGAGAAGGAGGTTACCTGTCCGTCTGTCCAGGCTTTCATCAGACGTTGTCGGAGGACTTGGAGGCAGGCTCGAACAACTCTGCTTCAATCTGCTAACCGGTACGCCACATCAGCGAACCGCCGACGCACCAAGGCACCTGTGTACCAGGTAGGCCAGAGGGTGTGGCTTTCCACTCAGAACATTCCCCTTCGGATGGAGTCTAAGAAGTTAGCGCCCAGGTTTATTGGACCCTTCAAGATTGTCAAGGTCATTAATCCTGCAGCAGTTCGACTGAGTTTGCCCCGGAACATGAAGATCCATCCCACCTTCCACGTTTCTAGGATTAAACCTGTCCGGGAGAGTACTATGATTTCCGCCGCCCCTCCACCACCACCCCCTAGGATGATCGATGGGGGCCCTACCTATACCCTTCGTCGTCTACTCCGTTCCCGTCGCAGAGGAAGAGGGGTTCAATATTTGGTGGACTGGGAGGGCTATGGTCCTGAGGAAAGGCAGTGGATTCCTGCTCGGCATATCCTCAACCCTCAACTCATCCGAGACTTCCACCTGCGTTACCCGGAGCAGCCTTCCAGGACCCACGCTCAACCAGGCGTTAAGCAGGGGGGCACTCGTCCGCAACGGATCAGAGGCTTCGTCGAGGAGGAGGGGGAAGCGTCATCAGGCGAGGAGGACGAGGATTTCCAGGAGGGAGAGGCCGAGAGAGCATTCTCAGATGAGTACTGACCTTTCCCATACCTCCACCTTCCACCCGGTGTCTGTAGGGTTTTTTCTTGATTCTTCTTTTTTTTTTTTTTTTCTCTTTTCTTCTTGATAGACATTTCTTAGACGTCTGGAGCCGTCCATTAAGGGGGGGGTTCTGTCACAATCTGCTTTCTCACTCACCTATTTTCTGCATTAACATTCCTTAGTCACCTGGTAGTCACACCCTGTCTCTCTCTCACTCTGTTACACCCATCAGCTCCATTAGTATTTAGGCCCACTTCACTTTCACCTCAGTGCCAGATCGTACTTTGCAGCATGCCAGTCTTTCCCGCATTACCCCTCAGATTGCTCTCCCGGTTTCGACCCTGCCTGTCCCTGACCAGCCTGCCTCGCCTGCTCCCTGACCCGTTCTGTACCTGCGACTCCCGTCCTGCTGTCTCCTGGAACCCTCGCCTGTCCCCGACCAGCCCTTTGCCTACTATCTGCCGTGTTGTCTTCTACCAGCCTATTGCCTTCAATAAAGCTGGTTACCGACTATCTCTGGTTTCCCGTGTTCTGCATTTTGGTCCTCAGCTCGTTTGTGACAATTACGGCTAAAAAGCATGCTAAAAAACCCAAGATTATAGAATTAAACGAATAAATAAAAACAAGGATAAGTGTGTGTTATTGGTGAGTAAAGAACAGTGTGTTATTTAGAAAAGAATAACAAATTAGAAGGAAAAAAATATTTTCAAAAATACAGATTTCAGTATTTTGAGGCTCTAAGCCCCATTTCTTCCTCACAGACGGGAAAAAAAGTCCAACATTATACGATTTAAAATAAAAACATAAAACACTGGCATGTAATTTACGTTAGAATAAATAGAATGGTTTTGAATAATAGATGAGAGTAAAATCTACGTCACTTTACAGCCCCGCCCACTTTTGGGGAAACCAACGCTGTCATTTGAACGGCGATCAAGCCTGAAGCCACAGAGATCTTCTGTTTCTGTCCTTTCTTCTTAGAGGAAGTACAGAAACACGTAACTCTTGATTTGTTTTAATGTTTGAGGTGCAATAAACGACACAGCAGCTTTTTGGCATGTTAAAACTATTATTTTCTGCCTCGCTCATGAGAGTAACAGCTGGCGAAATTACAGCCTCGCCTACTGATTTCAAATGTGTGCTCTAAAATTATATTTATAAATGACTTATCATTATTATAAGCAAGACAATAAATGGCAAAGATATGTAGAAAATAAACGTATTTAACACTAGAACCGCCAACGGGTAAATTTTACCCGCAGCTGTTTTTTTATTGTATGTAACTTTTTTTCAATAAAATATTAACGTCTCCCAGTCCGTGACTTTTCCTGAAAGTGTGTTATGTAGCACCCTGTGTTGTTAAACATTGTCAATATGAAGTCAGATTGAAAAAAATCGCCAAAAAAAATGCTATTTATACCTATTTCCGCCAGCGGGTAATATTTACCTCATAGAAATGCAGCGATCCTGGCGCTATTGATTTCGCGCGTAAACATAAACATGACGTGTTGCTATAGCAACGCCTTTTGTCTACTGCTGTAGATAGAGAGAGCGATTGAGAGATAGATAGATTGAGAGAGACATAGATAGATGTATTGATAGAGAGATAGACTTCATGCTCCAGCTGGCACACGAGCTGCGCGCTGAGTGGATGGCATCAAAAGCGCTACCACTTGCGGACCTGCCCTTCAGCGGTGCTGGTGCAGAAGAGCGCAGGGGAATGACCTGCATGGTGAAGGCGCACTGCATGCAGAATAAAACGTTCTGCAAATGTGTCAAGTGTGGGGATACTGTGTGTGGCAAATGCACAAGCATTTTTACCTTTACGAAACACAAGCCTAACATCAAGCGTTTATTAGCGAGAGTGGGTAATATTTCTTCCATATGCAGCGATCCTCGCGCTATTGATTTCGCGCATAAACATAAATATGACGTGTTGCTATAGCAACGCCTTTTGTCTACAGGTGTTCCTATAGATAGAGAGATAGATAGATGGATATATATATATAGATAGAGAGATAGACAGATAGATAGTTATAGAGAGAGAGAGAGAGAGAGAGAGAGAGAGAGAGAGAGAGAGAGAGAGAGAGAGAGATAGAGAGAGAGAGAGAGAGAGAGAGAGAGAGAGAGAGAGATATATATACCTTAACCAAACACAAGTCTAACACCAAGCATTTAAATCAGCACTGTAGCGATATTTTATACTTCATGCTATCTGTACAAACTATATAATATGAAAAGCTGAGAGTCCACAGATTATATCGGTATACATTTCATCCCTGTGCGATCAAAACTCACTGTTCTGTATGATACATTGTACCTTGGAAATCAATTGCGGGTAAACTCTACCCGTTGGCGGATATAGGTATACAGCGACCTCTGGCGGTTCTAGTGTTAAGATACGTTCATAAGAAACGTAACGTGGGAGAAAATGTGCTTCAAGAAGATATGTAGAAAATAAACGTATTTGAGATACGTTCATAACGAACGTAACGTGGGAGAAAATACGATTCTAGCTAAACGTAATTGAGGATGCAGTTTAGTTCTGTGGGAACGTAATTTTTAGGAGACAGGGTTGTTCCCTGAACACTGAAGATCATCTAACAAAATGGGTCCAGTTCCCTGTCTAAAATGTGACCCTTGTTTTGCTTCTACAGCCCGGCCACAACCCAGCTGTCCACAAACCACCTGAGCATCGTTCAGATCCCAGCTGTCGTCACACACTGTTCCCCACGTGCCGTTGTGAAACACCTCCACTCAGCCGGAGCAGGAGTTGTTGGAGCCGACCAGCCTCACTGGAGGACTTGGTGGTGGTGGAGTTGGTTTAATTGTTATCGCAGACCCTGCCTGAGTCAAAGAACAAACATCTGTCAACCCATATGGCAGCTCAGGTTGCAATTGAGCAGTCAACTGAATTTCTGCGCTAGAACTTTACTTGATCATTTAATCATAGGGCGCTTTTACTTTGTTAAGAAAAAACAGGTTTAAACATTAAGTAATACCTTCATTTTGTATTTGCATATTGCGATGGATGAGAATTCCCACTTTTTATTGTACAAGTTGGGATCATGAACCTGTGTTTTTTAAATTAGACTTACAGGTCCCGTATTATGCTGTTTTTCATCAATATATTATAGCTCTCAGTTATATACAAAACATGTCTCTGAAGTAGGGGTGTAACGGTATCCGTATTCGTCCCGTACCGTCACGGTTCGGCACATGCAGTCACACAACGAATACGCCTTTTTTTACGAGTGGAAAAAAAGTCTGTCATTCAGGGCAGTATCCATTACACTATTTATAATCCAGGGGGCGGTATTGCGCTTAAAAGCTGTTTGCCAGCTGCCCTAAAGGTGGGGGAGGTAAGTTTGAGAAACCGGCTCGAGATACACTTTTTGTTATATTCCATGGAATGCTCTTAACATCCCGGTAGCAATGAATATCTGAAGTGCTTTGACAAAAAAATACATAAAAAAATACAAGAAGAAGAAAAGTTAGTATGGCGATTTCAGATAACACACAGGAGCTAGAACCCACCTGCTTCTTTTAAATCAGCTGTGTGGGAACATTTCGGGTTCCCTGTGGACTACAATAACGATGAATTGTGCGAGTGGTGGATCGGACGAGGACGGTGTATCGGCGTGGTTCGATGGCGGTGCTGTATGCTAATGGTAACACACGCCAAACATGCTAAATCATATCAGAAGGCATCAGCCAGATTTGCCAATCACGGAGCCCGGCAAAAGACAACAGCAGTTCAACAGCTGATCCCCGCTGTTTTTAATAAACCAATAGACATGAAAGCAGAGAGACCAAAATAAATAATGGAAGCTTTTGGCATATATATTTCAACAACTATGCAGTCTTGGAACACTTTCTTATTATTTATGATGTCATATTTTCAAGACATTCTTTTTAGTTTTACGGCTTGATGAAACCTTTTTGTTTGACATCAGCCATTATAGATATTGCCTTGTTTGATTATTGTCTAATGGTTACTCAACCCAAAAAAACATTATGACATCACAAAGGGGCCTAAATATGATCAGCTCATTTTCAGACAGGTTTTTATAGAAATGGATCAGGACAAAAAGAGAGAGAATCTTTTTCCCTGAAACTTTCAGAGTCTCTTTCCACAGAGGGGACACATGTTGATGTAGAAAATACATGAACAAGTGGATTTTTCATAATAGGTGACCTTTAAAAACCATAAAAAATCTCTTTTGTATGTCGGTTGGTGCTGGGGTACAAAGTGCTGTAGTGCTGTGCTCTAGTTTTATATGAACATTACTGTTATGAACGGCTCAAAAGGCCACAACAAAGAGGAGACACACCATATCCACGTTTAACAAAATGTGTTTATTTAAGCAAAACATTCAAATCAACCAAATTATTTAAGTGCAAAGCAAGTAAAGTATGAGGTATGGACATTGGGCCCCACCACCACCAGGCCCAGGCCACGCCAACCAAGCACAATGCTGTAACCACACCTCCAGAACCCAACCCCCTCATTTATGCTTTAAATAACTCTACCTGTACAGGCTTGCATCTATCTTGTAGTCCAATAATAACTTCACAATATTTACTGACACTGAGCGGTGAACATATAACACTGTGCAGACGTGCAACATTCTGCTGCAGTAGAATTCACTATTTGATATAACACTAACATTCCTGACAATAGACCTCAATAGTCATCTGTTATGGTGTACAGGCCTTTTTAATAACATTTTGAATGGAACATTCAAAAATCAAAATAAATATAACTTAAATATACATATCGGCTAGGGAAGGCTAAGCCTTCCCTAATATTTGTGTCACTGCATCATGGTAAAATAAAAATATAATGTGTGTGTCTTTGACATTAGTGCTGCCCTGTGCACTACGAAGCCAGTTCAACAGACCCTGGATATGTTTGAGTTATCTTAACTAACCCTAACAAACGAGATCTCATACTTCATTAATGAAAAGTAAACTAATATTAGACAAATATGAACTTTAAACATCCATGACTTAAACATATAGTCCAGGATACAAGCCACAGAGTTGCACCTGCAAGGTGAATATAGAACAACTGGCTAAAAAGTAAATAAACTACAGAGTGTTTGAAAGCGTACAACAGGTTTATGATATCACTGCCCCGTCTAAGACACGAGTGGATCTGACGTGAATTGCATTTGAGTTGAGTGTTTCGTCAACTTAATGTGTTGCTTAAAATAATACGTCTGCATACAGTATGTGACAATGTAAGTGTTGCACGGCCAGATACGGCTCAGCTGACTCAGATAAGGAAATATGATATATTATGATATTATATGATCTGATTGATGATGTGATATCAGTGTGTTATGAATGATAAGTGTGACACATCGGCGTCTTCTCTGCATACGGCAGTTTAAACTGTATTTCCTTTATCCTGTAATATGACTTGATAGATTTAAACTCCGCATACGGAGCTCTGATTGGTCAGCAGGCGGTGCTTTCACTGAGTTGATCTCTTTTCGCTCTTTACGCCGGGGGCGGGCAGCGTCAGGTAACAAGTTATTTAGCCTTCCCAAACCTGAGCCTCTCGCGCCACCTATGATTACAATTATTATTTACAAAGGACTACGCTTAGCTAACAGACTAATTATTTTCTAAAATAAGTGAAATGAATCATAAGTTTAGTGAGTACATCATCAATATGACGTTATATTAATGTTAATTATTGATGATTGATGAAAGGTTACATAAAAATGTTTTCTTAATGTTCTAACATTTTTTGGGGCCCCTGTCAGTCACGGGCCCTTAGAATCATCCTAACTTTTCACCCGCTTACGGCGCCCCTGGGTATGGATGTCAGTGGTATCAGTAGTGTAAATGCAGGGTGAGGATTGTATGGACATGTATGAGTGTGAGAGTGTTGAAGTGCACAAAGTGAAGCAATTGAAGAAACTCATAGCATGCTCAACACAACCGGGGCGCCTGCAGGGAGAAGCAGAGGGAAGACAGAGAGGAGCAGAGGCTTTAAATAACTGCAGAGCACCAGACCCAGATGGCATGAGTTACTGCAATCAAGGCAATCAAGGAGGCTGGATGCAGCACAGTCACACCCTCTCCAGATGAAGCCACAGGGCCATTTGGTGGAGGTGGAGAAGGTGTAGTTGGTGGAGGTGGAGAAGGTGTAGTTGTTATTGCAGATCCTGATGAAGTCAAAGAAAACATTTCTGTCAACTCATATGGCAGCTCAGGTTGCAATTGTGCAATCCGAATCCTTTCGCTAGAACTTTACTTGATCATTAAATGATTTGGCGCTTTTACTTTGTTCAGAAAAAACAATAAAAGTAATACCTTCATTTTGTATTTGCATATTGCGATGGATGATAATTCCTAGTTTGTATTTTACAAGTTGGGTTCATAAACCTGTGTTTTCGATTCTTTTAAAAAAAAGAACAAACATACAAGCTTAAACCAAAGTTGTGTTATTTAATATCGAGTTATAGCAGGGGTGTCCAAACTTTTTTCAAAGAGGGCCAACATAGGGCTTGGCCACTCACTAGAGGTCAGGTTTATAGCCTCATAAGTGAAGTTATAAATTAGAAAAATCCATCAAATGTATATAAATGATGCTTGATACAACAGCCTACATGACACCTTTCCATAGGGTTTCATTTATTCTGTTTGCAGCTCATTCTTTAAAACAGAAACCTTAGATTGCTCATCATGGAAGGAAATAGGAAGGGTATATTTCAAGGTTGTTATATAAATAAGTTATTACTTTTTTTTCTTGTCAACTTAGATTTGTTAGAACATGTTTTCAACTTGAATTGACTGAAAGTGGGCTTATTAACACTAACATATTTAAGAAGTACATTACAAGACCAGCTCAAGTTTAATTTGTGGGCCGCATCCCATAATCCCCTCTGTTTCAGCCCTCTTTCAAAAGTGCTGATTCTCTGTCTGTTACTTTAGATGAAAATAAGGAGCCCCTCCCCACGCCCCTCTGAGAGAGATTTGGTTACAAAGAACACTATGGTGCTCTAGGAGGAGTCTCTTTACACAGAGGGGACACATGTTTATGTCTGAAAGACATGAACAAGTGGATGTTGCATAATAGGTGACCTTTAAAAACCATATAAAATCTCCATGGTGTGTCGGTTGGTGCTCGGGTTCAAAGTGCCGTCTATACTTTTATATGAACATTACTATCTGTATGTGTTGACTGTGTGCATGCATATTTACCTTCACAAATGACACCAGCATCTTCTGCGTGACTACAGTCGTGGGATCCTATTCCCGAATGACCACAGTCCTCAAGTGATATCTCGTTCCCTGAACACTCAAGATCATCTAACAAAATGGGTCCAGTTCCCTGTCCAAAATGTGTCGCATCTTTTGTTTCTACAGCCCGGCCACAATCCAGCTGTCCACAAACCACGTGAGCATCGTTCAGATCCCATTCGTCGCCACACACTGTTCCCCACATGCCGTTGAGAAAGATCTCCACTCTGCCGGAGCATGAGTTGGTGGAGCCGACCAGCCTCACTGTAGGATTTGGTGGAAGTGGATTTGTCGCGGCAGTTCCTGGTTAAAGTGGAAGCAAAATATCTGTTAACCCACATTGCTACATGTGGTGGAAATTACACACTTAATCACCTTCTGGTACAAAAAGAACAAACATACAAGCTTAAACCAAAGTTGTGTTATTTAATATTGAGTTATAGCCGGGGTGTCCAAACTTTTTTCAAAGAGGGCCAAAATGGGGCTTGGCCACTCACTAGAGGTCAGGTTTATAGCCTCATAAGTGAAGTTATAAATTAGAAAAATCCATCAAATGCATATACAGATGTAGCACCTCATTTCAGACTCCAGCTTACAGCTTCCTGCCTACGACCTGCCTAAGACCACTATCGAGGAATGTTAAGCCCTCCCACTATTTTCCAAGAGGGCGTTCAGATTTTCAATTTCAGGTTTTAACCAGGAGATGGCGCTTCATCCACAAATACAGAAAGACAAGTTTCATGGACTTTCAGTTGTGTTTTGAAGAGCATTTGAACACATCAATATTTTAGTATCAACTAAAGTATATCTAATCTTGTAATTCAATAATATATAGTCTTTATATATTAAATAATCATAATAATAATGTAAATGTTTACATTACACTTCTTTATTTGTTATGCTCATACTTTTACCTTTACAATCGTTTGCTTTAATATGCAGTATATTTTTTGTATATGTTTTTGTTTGCTTCCTCCTGCTCCCTTTCGGACACATACTGTATGATTTATTATTATTATTAATATGAAGATATTATTAAGATAAGATAGGAATACACCAGCCTACATGGCAGCTTTCCATAGGGTTTCAGCTATTTTGTTAGCAGCTCCTTCTTTAAAACAGAAGCCTTAGATTGCTCATCATGGGAGGAAATAGGAAGTGTATATTTCAAGGTTGTTATATAAATAAGTTGTTACTTTTTTTTCTTGTCAACTTAGATTTGTTAGAACATGTTTTCAACTTTAATTGACTGAAAGTGTGCTTATTAACACATGAACACTAACATATGTGTACAGATATATTTAAGTAGTACAAGACCAGCTCAAGTTGAATTTGTGGGCCGTATTCCATTATACTTTTTTAATTTGTTGAGGGCCTATTCAAATAGGCCCACGGGCCGTAGTTTGGACACCACTGAGTTATAGCATTTAACAGAATCAATCTATTTCCAGCTGGAAGGACAGATAACCTGCACCACTGATGTGATACAAAGATCTGACCAAGTTACACAGGAAAGCAATGACTTTATACAGGCAAGAGACACAGGAAGAGGATTAATTCAGCTAGGTAACTTACATTACAGTCTTAAGAAAGGTGGGGAGTATCAAAGTCAAAGTCAGCTTTATTGTCAAAATTACTACATGTGTTATACATCCAGAAATCTCGAGATACCGTTTCCCGCAGTCCCACAGTGTGACATATATACATAAAAATAAACAAAAAGGGCCTAGATAAACGGGGTATACAATTTAAAATGTTAATAACATATTTAAAATATAGTATAGTATTTAAAGTATAGAATGTTAATTACAACCCTACCCTCCATATGATAAATGCCTGACAAAGGTCAAGCGACTCCCTTCGGTCTGAGTACATTTTGTAGTTAGGAAACCTATTGAATTATTATAAATTCCCATCATACTACTTAGGTTGGAATTACTTAGCAAAAGCCCAATCGCTCAATGTCATCTATTAGGTTGCACTGTGGTGCCTTGAAGGAAATCCAGACTGGAATTGGTCAGCTGCCTCGTTGACTAGAGAATAACTTATTATTATTGTCAAATAAATGAATATGTAGTTAGGAAGTCCTATGTTGCAAACAGAATGGGCATTTTTTTAATCTGTTGGTCATTCACACCGATGAGATTTAAAAAGAACAGACATCATTGTGTTTTTGAGTATGAGTATAAAGCAATATTGGCAAGAATAAATGTCTGTTAGCACCACCATTATTTACAGGTTCGTTCTTAGTTACTAGCTGGAAAAACTAAAAAGCTATCAGAGATTTTTTTTTTCAAGAGGCGGTGGAACCAACTACAACTAAAAGGATAGTAAACATTTGACAAACATTAGACAAAAGAGAAGAAACTCAACTTATTGATTGTTGATATTAATTTGTCATCCTCTGCTGAGCCCAGGAGCTTTGTTTTTTGGTTTATTACCTTAGTTTTGTGTAGTTTTTACAAGTTTTACAAAATGCATGGTTATTCTGAATAAAGACCCAAAGCTTGAAGCAAAATGGCTTTGGTTTTTGGATAAACTGCTTTAATAAATGCACCTATAACTCATGTGTTTTTCCACTTGGAATTTGTTCTATAATGCCAAAACAAGGAGCTAAAAGACTCTAGAAATGTTCCATGAACCTTTAGGAGAAAGGAGAGGACTGGGTAATTCTCAGATGATCCTTTTGACTGTAAAGCAATTGATCCGTAAAGGAAAGATATTAAAAATACTTTACCTGTCCATCCTAAAAATGTCTGCATTAGCAGGAGCAGCATCATATCGGACCTCATCCTCATCATGGGCCACAACCTGAAGATAAGACCAACACTTTCTGAAAAGGACAAAAGAGATATTTGAATAAAGTGCATCAAACCTACTGGCTTCCTCAATCATGGACATTTATGCAAATTCAAATTCACTCAGTAACCAAATCTTGCTATCACTCATAAATATTCAGGTCAGAAATCAGATGAGTTTAAAAGGCGGTTGATTTTCAGCATCCTTACTTTCCGTCTTTGCGGTGGCTGTGATTATTAAGTCACCTTTAACCCTCAAAGTTTAGTTTAGTTTATTTGTTTATAGTGGCATGGACATTCCCCATTGATCAACGGTCGCAAAAAACAGCAGCTTTAACCAACATTGCTAATTTCCAGCTGTTGTCCCCGGCCAGATGATAGACCTTTTTAAAATCACAATACATCAACAGCATTAGTTCTAAAGAAAGGATGAAAGACAAGTAGATAGAGGCGAAAGGATAACATTTGGGTTGTAAAATGAAACATCCAAGGTAATCACTTTATACAAATAAGTACTGTACGGCTATTAATCACCACTGCCTCGTCGGGTACCCGACAGGTGACCCGCAAAAAAGGTGATTCGCGGGTGGTATTTTTTCAAACGCTTTTTTCCGGGTTCGGTTCTGGGTAAAACAAAGATGATGCGGGTCGGGTCACGGGAATTGCATAATAAATATATTAAAATAATAATAATTTAGTTTAATGTTTAAATCCTCAGACCTCTCCCCCGCGGGACCGCGCATAATCATAACCCCTGCAGTGCATCAATCTGCTGCTGAGCACGCCACATTCGAAATGGCTGAGGTGAAGCTCTAGCGGAGAATACAGCATTTTCAATAACACTTCCTCAAGAGCGAAATCCAACGTCTGAGAGGCTTTTGGTGTCATCCTAGATGGAGAAAATAACCAACATCCCACGCTTTTTGAGACAAATATGCAACTGCGTGTGTTAATAAACGTTTTCACTGCTCATATATATGCGGGTTCGGGTCGGGTTGTGGAACTAATTGGCAATATGTGCGACCACCACGATCATTTATGTTTATGTTCGCCGAATTGACATGAAATCACTGACACATATGAATGTATTCAACTTCATTAAAACGTTATTAACTTGCCTAAACTCAGTAATTCACTAAAAACATTTATATTTTAATGGGGCCTCGTCGGCAGATCAGCATGAAGGGTGTTATTTTCCCCATAAGGAACAAGTCGCTGCAAATTATCCCGCTTATTACATGGCCACATTCTCAACAAAGTAACGACATGACTCCCAATATTAATTGAAATCCTTTTATGGATTTAGAAAATGTTTTAAATTGACATGCATCCGCTAAGAAAAATAGTCCGTTGTTACCATTTTTTAAACAGTCTGAATGAAACGGCAGCTCTCAGCTGCAACTAATGGCCCATCAACCACAGCTCTCTCCCCCCTCTCCCCCTGATCTTTCTTCTCCAGCAGCTACATTAACTGTAGGTTACTCTGAGTGACAAGCTTACAGTTAGAACACTGTCATTGCAAGTGACCCTCAGTTAGTTGACTTTTATGTTCAACTGCTAAATTCGTTACTGATAAAAAAAAGGGCTTCTACTGTACCTAGCCTAATTACCTTAACACTCGACCCGCCAGAGGTATTTGTATAGGCCTACCTAACACCGTCAACTCCTGCTATTAGAATGCAATTTTTAACAACATAGGGTGCTACATAACACACTTTCAGGAAAAGTCACGGACTTGTAGACTTTAATATTTTATTGAAAACAAGTTACATTGCACACACACAACACACATCACACATATTGACCCGATTGGCGGTTCTAGTGTTAAATAAACTCACTAATGAATTAAACCAGTTCAATACGCATTTTTCTTATCCTTATCATTCTTTATGAGCACAGAAATAGTCTTAAAATCAGACCTGTGATTTAAATTAAATCTGACGGCAGGCAGTTAGCTTTGATCACCTATGATAAATGCGCTACACCTAATCGCTGGCCATTCAGCCACATAATTCCCTCTATACAAATCAAACTGTAGACGGTGTGAAAGCACCTATTGTTTTAAATAATAGTCGGAATGTGACCTGTGAGCCTTCTGAATTACAGTAGGACAGCACATTCTAAACTAAAATGTTCAATAAATAAAGTAACATCTTATCTTATCTTAATAATATCTTCATATTAATAATAATAATAAATCATACAGTATGTGTCCGAAAGGGAGCAGGAGGAAGCAAACACAAAAATATACAAAAGATATACTGCATATTAAAGCAAACGATTGTAAAGGTAAAAGTATGAGCATAACAAATAAAGAAGTGTAATGTAAACTTTTACATTATTATTATGATTATTTAAGATATAAAGACTATATATTGTTGAATTACAAGATTAGATATACTTTAGTTGATCTAAAATATTGATGTGTTCAAATGCTCTTCAAAACACAACTGAAAGTCCATGAAACATGTCTTTCTGTATTTGTGAATGAAGCGCCATCTCCTGGTTAAAACCTGAAATTGAAAATCTGAACGCCCTCTTGGTTAGTGGGAGGGCTTAACATTCCTCGATACTGGTCTTAGGCAGGTCGTAGGCAGGAAGCTGTAAGCTGGAGTCTGAAATGAGGTGCTACATCTGTATATGCATTTGATGGATTTTTCTAATTTATAACTTCACTTATGAGGCTATAAACCTGACCTCTAGTGAGTGGCCAAGCCCTATTTTGGCCCTCTTTGAAAAAGGTTTGGACACACCCTTTTTGTACCAGAAGGTGATTAAGTGTGGCATTTCCACCACATGTAACAATGTGGGTTAACAGATATTTTGCTTCCACTTTAACCAGGCGCGACACATCCACTTCCACCAAATCCTACAGTGAGGCTGGTCAGCTCCACCAACTCATGCTCCGGCAGAGTGGAGATCTTTCTCAACGGCATGTGGGGAACAGTGTGTGGCGACGAATGGGATCTGAACGATGCTCACGTGGTTTGTGGACAGCTGGATTGTGGCCGGGCTGTAGAAACAAAAGATGCGGCACATTTTGGACAGGGAACTGGACCCATTTTGTTAGATGATCTTGAGTGTTCAGGGAACGAGATATCACTTGAGGACTGTGGTCATTCGGGAATAGGATCCCACGACTGTAGTCACGCAGAAGATGCTGGTGTCATTTGTGAAGGTAAATGTGCATGCACAGTCAACACATACAGAGAGTAATGTTCATATAAAAGTATAGACGGCACTTTAAACCCCAGCACCAACCGACACACCATGGAGATTTTATATGGTTTTTAAAGGTCACCTCTTATGCAACATCCACTTGATCATGTATTTCATACATAAACATGTGTCCCCTCTGTGGAAAGAGACTCTGAAAGTTTCAGGAAAAAAGATTCTCTCTCTTTTTGTCCTGATCCATTTATATAAAAACCTGTCTGAAAATGAGCTGATCAGATTTTGGCCCCTTTGTGATGTCATAACGTTTTTTTGGGTTGTGTAACCATTAGAGCTCTATTGTGTTATTTTTAACCAAATCTCTCTCAGAGGGGCGTGGGGAGGGGCTCCTTATTTTCATCTAAAGTGACAGATAGAGAATAAGATTATGGGATGCTGCAATGATCTGTTTGGTGTTTGGAGCCAAACACTTCAGAGTAGGGGTGTAACGGTTCACAGAATTCACGGTTCGGTATGTACCTCGATTTGGGGGTCACGGTTCGGTACGGGTTCGGCACAACAAGAAAAAGCAAAAGAAAGTCCCAAATGCATAATTCCAGGTTTGTTGTTATTTATTTTTGAACAGTAGTGCAAGTTTCAGTTTAAAAATAAGGAACTCTGACATTTTGAATAATTAACTGCATTAAACAGTTAACCTCTTAAGCCCGAGGGTCCCCCCAGAGGACCCCTCCCACCGTTTTTTTACGAGACTATGTCTCAGGGCTTCTTAACATTTATGAAACTATTAATGTTCCATACCCTTTTAAAAGGTAAGAAACTCAGCTAACTGACAATGTGAACCATTTTTAGCTAAAAGAAACACAAGAGTAATACCAAGCCTTTGAATTAGCATGGAGCGAAAAAATGCTAACTAATGCTAACGGACCTTTGCACAGCACTCACTGTAGAAATGCCCTTATTACTTATCGTAACTGCACAAACAAGATATCCGATTAAACCTGAGACTCCACAGATTCCACACATGTAATGTCATTACTGTACGACCCCGAATTCCTGGAACTATCAGCCAGAAAAGAGAAAGTAAACAACATCCGGTTTCAAAAATATTACAATAATTACGTCTTACCTTTTTTGGATTTGGGAACTGCCCATCGATTCTATTGGATGTAATGGTTAAGAAAAAGGTGTAAATCACCTAAATCGACCAATGGGTTCCAGAGATATGGTCCTGCGTAAAGTATAAAGAATGCCAGCCAGCGTAAGTACATTACGCAGCAGACTTTACTTATTGTTTACTACGGAAGGAAGCAGGAAGCAGGAATTGCCGGGACCCAGAGCACACGGAGCACCGAGCGGACAGCAGATAACGGAATTGCAGTTTTATTGCTTATGGATTATCAGAACATTTCAAAGGGGACACAGCCCCATTGGATATTAACCTATGGATTAACTACATCATCGTTTTTTATCGTTTTAATGCCATTGAAGACCAGTTTAGACCAGACAAAGAGGAAGGTAAGCCATTAGCCTAGCGCATGTTAGTACCTAGCGCCACTTGTTTTGATGTACGTTTTTGTTGATAACCTTGTGAGTTTGTATCTTTCAGTGTTGAGGTGGGCACCGTTAGATTCCGTGTCTCCTTTCGATCATAAACAATGTGTTGGATGTGGGGCTAGGATAAGTAATAAGGGAGCTAGGAGTGATTTTCTGTGCAGTAATAGGTTAGCATTTTTCGCTCGGGGCTAATTCAGAGGCTCACTGTTAGCATTGTGTGTTTTTTTTGAAAACATAAATGAAAAAGATCAGTTAAATGAGTTTTTTCCCGTTATATGGATATAAAATATTCATAGTTTATTAAATATTAAGGTTCCTTAGACATTGTTTCCTGCAAATGACGCGATTTCGGGTCCGTGATGCCTAAGAGGATAACAGAGTATGTTTTATTTTTTTTTATTTTTTTTTCACTACAGTTGCATTTGGATGGAATGAATTCCTATAGTGATAATTCAAAGTAATAAAATGATTTTTACAGTGAAAAAGTTCAAATGGAACTGATGGTTCCCAAATTACCCAGAGGTGAGTCCGCCTGGACTTTATTTTTCTAAACCTCTGTAAAGAGGTCAAATTTCACTTGTGATGCCGATGACATCAATCTTGATACAGGGTACTTATTATATGTTATAGTTTGGATTCCTAAAGCTTTTAGTCTACTAACCCATCATTCAAGGTTAGTTTATCAGACATGATAACGAAACTAAGTTGTACTATTGGCGGAAGCAGCTCTGAGTGATAAGCCAGGTGGAAATATGTTTGTACACTCTGACGTCACGCCCAGCGCCATCTTGCGGAGACGAGCGGCTGAGAAATAAATCGTCGGACTTGGTGTTGGGGGTTGAACAAAATAAATATTACGCATTGCCAGACGCATATTATCTCTGATTTTAATACTGCAATATCTTAGATAGTGTTGTAGCTTTATGATTTCGATTTTACTGGCAATTATAAGGAAATCTTTGCATTTGATCTTTAAGGTATTTTTTACTAAATACCCAAAAAATGAACTTGGAGCATTTTCTTTTTAAAACCTTTTTTTTCAAATCAAATCAAATCAAGTTTTATTTATATAGCACATTTATAAACGATTTTTGGTCGAGCCAAAGTGCTGTACATAAAATAAAAATAGCCTACAGTAGAGACACTTTACAGCAAATACAACAGCAAATACAACATCACAGATAGAACCCCAGCTTTTCTCCCCCATTGAAATGAGTTAATCCATGACTGGTAAACATTAGAGACCACTGAAACATGTGGAGTTTCTGTGCTTTTACTATTTATATGTATTTATTCGTTATTTTCCATGAAGTAAGACTCCCAAATTTGGGATTATTTGCATGCATAACTGGTCAAAAGATCAGAAAGGATTGAGAGTTTTAGCTTGATTTAATTTATAACGCCACAATACCATTGTATTCAATAGTTATCAATATCAACCACTCTGTCAGTCAGTCACATTGCTGTTGGATAACTTTAAACCACTCATGGCGCAACAATTAAAGTAGCTTGACGTATCTACAAGAGCCGTCTTTCCTGTAAAAATGTGCCTCTCCTCCTCCTACGTTTGTAGAGTAGGGAGTGGTCACTTATTAGTATGCAGTGTTGTTATGCTACTTGTTGACAATGTCATTCAGACGTACTAAGGTGCAGTCAGTATCTAATGTTCACTAATTGGATGGTACACAAAGCGCTGATCAAACAATGCTCCTCCATAAAGCACACCAATGTAATAAGTCTGATGTCAGGCCAGGTACACTTAATTGGCACTGTTGATGAATACATTAGGTACTTTATTAAGAGCTTTTTAGAAGACAATACATTTAAGGACGGAACCATTCAAGATTTTGAACAAAATGTTTTTAACTAATTATAGCTGAATGCCGATGACAATATACACACTATTTTGTTCCATCATATGTAGAGAACACCAAGTCTCTCCTGAAGTTTGATTACAATATTTTAAATCTTACTGTTATCACGATGGCCCTCTGACAGATAGCGATGTAAAATCAAGTGCTTTACATATTTACATATTCACTCTGGGTTTGATGGTAAACACACAATACATATATATTTGAAATGTAACTAGTTCAAACTCATCTGATAAATGTTGCCTACTTTAACACGCTTGGATTATGCTGTCCCAAGTCAAAAAGTTGAACTATTTCACAAGATTCAAATGGAAACGTTTCTGTGTCAAAAGTTGGCAAAACATTTAATCCTTTTAGTCTGTCATATCAAAGGAAATGTTTCTGGTTGATTTCAATATTGACTTGTTTTAAGTAAGCGTCAAATGTAAAATTGAATGATCTAAAACAAAGTCTGTTACATGTAGAACATCAGCAGTATGCAAGAAAAGAGCACATAAAGCAGTCTACAGTCAACATATCAACAGCTTTTTCTCGCTACGTCTGAAACTCAACCTCAACAAGACCAAACTGCTATTTCTTCCAATGAAGGACTCTCCAATCCAGGACCTTTCTATCAACATCTGTTGTTTCCTATACTCAAACTCCAAGGAATCTGGGTGTGCAAGATACACTCTTTACGTCATCAGGAGGACGGTTCCTCGACTGACCGAATAACACAGGTTCTCGTTCAGGTTCGCAAAATGTGGCTGTAATGTGGTGTGGTTCTGTTTCAATCGAAGGGTCTTGAGTTTCGATTTGAGCTCCTGAAATCAACATGTTGATGATACTAGTATATACATACATACATACATACATACATACATACATACATACATACATACATACATACATACATACATACATGGTACCAATGGCTTCTCTTGATAACTGGATTTAAACTTAGACTCACACTGTACAATTCACATTTATATTCAATTTAATATTACAATTCCAGTCCTTACACACTTAATGTATATATAATATCCTGCTTTGTAATTTGTTACTGTAAATGTATATTTCCACATGTATATTTTCTACGTTTTTGACGCTATTTATTTCTATTTGAGATGTTTACATTTTGGATTGTTTATTCATTTTAATTTCTCTTATGTACAATGCCCAAATTGGGATTGATAGAGTACTTCCTATCTTATCTTATCTTCCCAAATTAGCTTCAAGACACTGGTATTGGCTTAAAGTGCTGTAAAGGGATCCGGCCCTTCTTACATCAACACTTTGGTTGAACAATACACTCCAGCAGGTGCACTTCGCTCTGCCTCGGCAAATCAGATCACTGCGAGTTGGACCGAGGTACCTCTCAATTAAAACAAGCCTGTTTGCTGTTATTGCTTCAAAATGGCTGAATTCCACACTTCTTCCATACTGTAAAACCAGCTGACTTGTCCTTGTCCAATAAATCCCCCGCCCTTGGCTTGCAAATGTACTTTTTTCTATTCTGATTCTGTATCTTCATTGTTTAAAGATAGCAACATACACTCAAAAATAATTCTATACGTGTGAAGATAAGATAAGATAATGGAACTTTATTCATCCCCTTGAGGAAATTCAGGTGTTTATAGCAGCAACAGGTCAGAGTTAAAAACAGGATTCAAGCAAGGTAAAAATAAAGACCAAATAGGATCCATCCATCTTCCATCCATCTTCTCCCGCTTATCCGTGGTCGGGTCGCGGGGGTAGCAGTTGCAGCAGAGAGCCCCAAACTTTCTTTTCCCTGGCCACATGAACCAGCTCTGACTGGGGGATCCCAAGGCGCTCCCAGGCCAGCAAAGAGATATAATCCCTCCACTTGGTCCTAGGTCTACCCCTTGGTCTCTTCCCAGCTGGACATGCCTGGAACAACTCCCTCGGGAGGCTCTGATGAAAACGATTTTTTTGGTCCTGTAAATATTACTTAGATTATGTGTTTTACTTCTACAAGAAATTACTAATTTAGTGCTTTAACTCAAAATATCTCCTTTTATTTAATGTGTTACTTGTATTTTGCATCATCATTGTGTTAAGTACATTTTAACCATAGAACCAAGTAAATATTACCTAAAGTATTGTGTTGATTGTCAAACGGTTAAAAGCTAATAAAGTTTACCTTGGCAATTTAAAGGGCACCTATCATGCTAAATGCACTTTGTGATGTCTTTTATACATGATTATCTGTCCCCGGTGTTCCAGGGAACTCACCAAGTGTCAGAAAACACAACCCTCTCTATTTTCCTCCTTCGCCAAATCTCTAAAAAAGGGGCTGCAACGGATCTGAAAAAAATGGATCCACATTCCGACACTTTTCTACGTCACAAAGACGTACTCCGCTTATTGGTCAACTCTCCACCTATCAGGGGAATGAGCCACGGCCACGTGCATTGCCAAACCTCTCATTCGCATATAGGCTATCGGCAGGCTAAACCAACCCCAGTCACATCTGTGTTTTTGCCTGCTCTTGGCAGGATGTCTAAGCCAGTTAAACCACGGACATGTTTATGAACTTCTCTCAAATCCAACACGGATATGCCTCCAAACTAATGCTACACCCGGGATCAATACCAAGCATCCGGGACCAGGCCAGTGAGGACACATCCAATTCTGAAGCTGTAAGTTTTTATTTAGCAGTGTTTTTCCTGATAAAGCTATATCTAGCTTGTAGTATGTAGCATGTAGCATGTAGCTTAGCCGCATCAATGTCGCCTCAACCCCAACTAGTAATCGGTTAGGTGTTTATATGTTCTTGTAACATTTTATTTGGTACGCTCCGCAGTCTTTGCTTTGTCTTTTATTTTAATTATCAGGCATTTGCGAACATGTTCAGACTGCCGTAATGGCGATCTGTGTGAAGGCTGTAAAGCCACGCCTAGCCTAGCCGATAACACAAGTATTTATTCTCCTATGTATTAGTATTTTGTATCCTCCAAAAAATCATATTGAGTAAGTTATAATAACAAACGTAATCTTCTGGAGGTAAGTGCCGTTTTTTCCAGCGTTATGTAAAAGCTTTTGTGATTGTAGTCTGTAAGAACGATCATATATCATCGATCTGTAAGCTAAGCTAAGCTACGCTACGCTACGCTAAGCTAATGAGACATGCCGTTTTTTGCAGTATGTTTACTTGTTTGCGCACATGAATATAAATGGGGGTGTGTTAGGATACAACACTGTATGTATGTATGCGAGGGGACACACACCACGAGTAAAACGGAGCTAAAGCCCTGGTATGTTGTTGACGACATGCATATAGTAATCTAAACCACTTTTTTTGTTGTGCTTTTTTTAACCTTGCACAGGCTACGTGGCCAACTTGATGGACCTCATATTCGACCAAGTCTTTGTGGACCCTGCACCATTATGAGCAACCTGACAGGGAGGAGGTCATCGCCGGGTATGCCACACGGTTCAATTTGGCTGCTGTCTGAACCTAACATAGACATTTCACGGATCAGAGGATAACGCAGGCCGGAATCACCACTCTGATCCTGTGTACAAGGAAGCCCCAGCACCAGCTCACAAAGCTCCTGTTTTTTATGGGTTCAAATAACCGTTGATTTTGACAATAAAGTTCCGAGTTGATATCAAGTGTGTCGTGATTATTCATGTTGGGATGGGTAAAGAATATTCTGATTTCAAAAGCATAAGGTTGTGTGTGGACTTTTTTTGTCGTACACATGGGTGTGTTATGCCATTGCTGTGTAGTATATAATATAATAGTACATGTACAATGACAGAATGAAAGATTGCATAAAGCCATATACACCAGTATTTATTTCCATGAACAATATTAGCATTCGTTTTACAATTTCAGTCAAAACAAACAAACCACTCAGTGCTCTATTTGCCTCAACTGTAGTCCCATGTTCAGCTCTGTAAATATTCAATGCATTCTGCAGGGACAACACATTTAGGCACACAGGCTCCAATCCAGGATGGTCCACCACACAGGTTACAGAGTCCTCATGTTTCTGCATCCGTCTTTACACCTAGTGTGATAAACATATATTGAATGACATGTGAAAAATGTATTCTCTAAACAGACAACTTAGTGAAGCTAATGTTACGTGTGGTATCTCCATGTAGCACATGCTCCGGTTCAGAAGGCATCGTGGCGCAAGTTGCACATGTACCCCTTTAGAAAGAAGTCAATAACTGAGCTTTTAAAACACATGAAACACACATTGCTGACAACTGAGGTGTTGGAGTTATACTTTGTATCACCCTAAGTTATTGAACTTTCCAACGGTTGTTGCACGATGTTGGAAGAAAAGGACTGTAAACTATTAAACGCAATGAGGCCATTGTATATATGCTGAAAATATGAATGTCTCCCTTTATAAATATATATATGTATCGCTGTGTTTGCGTTACAAACTCTAAGTTACAAACTGTACACATTGCATTCTTGCTAATTAGCCAAAATATGAATGGAATAAGTAGCAAGCATCGTAACAGAGTAAAAATAAATAGGGACAACAGCTTGTCAACTAACCATTCAGAAACGTCCTGCTGCAACCGAGATGTTTGCACCTCCACCAAAACCTCCGCTGCTTCAGTTTCTGGATCAAATTGATAATATGCTTGAACACATGCATTGCTCTGAGATGACATGTTTATTCCACACTCGTAATCACAGCAAGCATGGTAACGTGACTCCTGCCGGCTCTTCTGCTGGGGGCGTGGTCAGCTGCTGCTCAGAATTTTCATAGGCAGGTTTGGAATAAAGCGAAAATGAGCGAAACGAGGCATGGCTAAAAAATGATCTGTTTGGTATTTTGAAAAATAAAATGTATAAATATACCTTATATAGGTATGGTCATACACTATATCATTTAAATATAGCATGATAGGTCACCTTTAAGTGAAGGTGGGTTACGCCCTATGACATCAGAGTAGTTGCACACGGTACAGAGATTTGGGAGAAGAGGACCATTTACTGAGTGGAAGATAGCATGGATGGACCCTCTGCTAATGTGTTGAATAATCGTGGATTTGGAGTCATGTGAGTATATTTATGCGCTTGGTTATCTGGTTACATTCATGTTATCTTGTCAGCTGAATGCAGATATTAAAACGTACATTAAGCTGAATGACTAGTCAATCAGCTTAGCCGGTTAGCTCGTTACCATGCTAGCTAACTCAGCACGTGGGATAAATCAGATATCAAGGTGTGGGTTAATTTTTAGTGGGTTATTTATTATGCCAACTCCGTTTCTAATACGCAAGAAGACTGCAAAATGCGTCTATGATTATTTTCGATCTTTCGAATCCAGACGAGTTATCTCTCCCCCGCCATTACACACACGCGGCTGCTACATGCAGCAACACACACCAACACGTTCTCACTCCCATCCCGTCACATATTGACAGACGCTCAGGGCCCCTCCCCGTCACTCTATTATGTACAGGGTACCCCTTGGAAGTCAGGCTTCTACGGGCAGGGCGTCCCATAGACCTTCATTGCGGACAGCGGACCCCTTGACCGTCAGGCTTCTATGGGCAGGGCGTCCCATAGACCTTCATAGACCACGTGATCAACAACAATGGCCGACCTTCGTGTTATTCTCGGTGGAAAATGCCTATTTTAAGGTTCATTTGGCCATTAAAATGCGTTTTGATGTCATTTTATGCGAGTAATATGAGTTTTTATTTCTGATTATTTGTGCAGTAGATGTACATGATGTTTAGTTTGCTAGTTATGACGAAGATTACTTCATGAATGTGTACGCATTCATGGTTGCTAACCTTTTTTTGGTGGAAATGTGTTTTTTCACAGCAAAGTCACCCTCTGTACTTGGACTTATTGGGAGAATCTAAAGGCAAGAACATCCCAAATATTCATTGAGGTCTTTATTTTAGACCTTTAGTGTTGCCGTCTGTGAGGAAAATAAATAGGGCTCAGAGCCTCAGGATACTGAAATCTGTATTTTTAAATCTTTTTTTCCTTCTAATTTGTTATTCTTATTAAAATAACACACTGTTATTTACTCACCAATAACACACAATTATCCTTGCTTTTATTTATTGCTTTAATTCCATAATCTTTGTTTTTTTTGGCATCCGTCAGGAACTGAATTTCAAAATAAAAATAAACGGAAACAGACGTAGGCCTATCAGGGACATTTCGAGCATCATTGCGATTGTCAACATGTTTGAGTTTAGGATGGCCGAAGACACTACACTACCCATAATCCCCAGCTATCGTTTAGGACTACAGTCCCCGTGATTAATCGTCAAGGTCTGGGATTGGATGTCGGAGTGGCAGTGCGCCAAGTTTACACCGAGCGTCAAACAGCTGTTTGAAATGGAATGAAACCACGCCAGACTATCCAAAACTGGAATCGAACGCCCCCCCAGAACTACACACTACACACTCCACTATTGTGTTTTGCAAAATGTTCTATGGGACGTCTCTACTGAACGTTTTCGTTTTTCCCACAATTAGAAGTTGGCAGTATTAAACACATTGGTGTTATCAAATGGAAAACATATAATTAATAAATGGGTGAAAATCGCTTGTGTCCATAATGCGCAGCATTAATATATACCCACATGACAGCTCATTGTTAGTTTGTAATTCTTCTCCACTACAATTCAGAGGTTAACCTGGTATTTTACTCCACTACACTTATTTGAGTTACTTTGCAGATTCTGATTGATGATGTGAAATATAAACAACCATTAAATCAGAGTTTAGTTACACCTGAGTCAAATTCAGGTAAGGTGATTGTCAAGTGCCAACAATCAGGAGAGATATTTGATAGAGACTGTAAAGACTGTATATTATGGCTATTTTGCACATCCCTTTCAAGATGTTCTAAGGTTTATTGACATATATACACAACTACGGTGTAGTTATGCAATGAATGAAAAACTTGGGTCACAGGTTCCTCAACAGTGCATTACAAGACATCTATCAATATGTGTGTACCTCCACCATTAAACTGTCATATTCTGCACATTTCTTATTCTATCTACATACATAAGAGTATAATCCATATGTATAATATCAGTTAAAATAAGTGCTTCAACATAGTTAACATTGCAGGAAAGCAATATATTAGACGTTAAGTACTTTGTCAGGCTTAATATTTATCTGTAGATAGATACCCCCAAAGCTTTTTTCTTATATAAAAGAAGACCTTAATCTGTTATTTAATGTTTAAATAAAGGTTAATTCGTTTTTCTGTGTTGCACCTCCTCATATTAATATCTTTGTGCATCCAGCACTAAACTGTTTTATTGTAGAGATCACTTACAGTATCTTCTTGATTTTTTATATTCTATATTTCTATCACAGACCTTCTACTTTCCCCCTAGGAAAGTATGTACTCTTAATATTTTTTTAATCAAATATAACACATAAAAACAATAATTCAATAACGCACACAAGGTCACACAGCCATAATAACTTTGTATTATTAGTGTAGGACACTTATGTATGTACAACATCTGAAGATGTGTAGTTTTATTCATGCTTTCACATAATTTTACAGCTTATTGCTATACTATTTCAGACTCAGTATTTACATTCAATTAAATTCAAATCAGTAATATCTTTAAAAGCTACAAGTCCTTTTATATCAGCTGTGCACCGTTATGGTGTAAATATAACCCATCTATGAATTAGATCAAATGTAAAAGTCAGCCGAATTAGTGTTGATACTGCAAGGAGACGTATTGTGTGAAGAGAAATTGAAGATGTTGTTTAATTGTTGATATATTTATGATCCACGTCAAGTATTCAGTTTCGGCGGCATTTCTTCAGTTTGTCCAAAGGTCTTCTCATCAGGGCTCTATAAATAAAGAACTACAGCAGATCTGTAATATGTAATGCAGCCGAACCGTGTATTACAATGCCGTTATGTGATGACTTTCAAAGAGAAAAGCAAGAGCACTCGGAATTAAGTATTATTTTATTCTTTTAAAATGTTTTCCGGATTTCATATAATATAAACACCAAATCCCAGCATGCATTGCGGCTAAAACATCCAATCAGCTTAAACCATAGCTGAGGATCTTGGGTAATTGCTCGAAATTCCTACGTCTGTTTCCGGTTATTATTATTTTGAAATTCAGTTCCTGACGGACGCCAAAAAAGCCCGAGATTATGGTATTAAAGCAATAAATAATAATAATTGTGTGTTATTGGTGAGTAAATAACAGTGTGTTATTTAGAAAAGAATAACAAATTAGAAGGAAAAAAATATTTAAAGAATACAGATTTCAGTATCCTGAAGCTCTGAGCCCCATTTATTTTCCTCACAGACGGCAACACTAAAGGTCTAAAATAAAGACCTAAATGAATATTTGGGATGTTCTTGCCTTTAGATTCTCCCAATAAGTCCAAGTACAGAGGGTGACTTTGCTGTGAAAAAACACATTTCCACCAAAAAAACGTTAGCAACCATGAATGTGCACACATTCATGAAGTAATCTTCATCATAACTAGCAAACTAAACATCATGTACATGTACTGCACATATAATCAGAAATAAAAACTCATATTACTCGCATAAAATGACATCAAAACGCATTTTAATGGCCAAATGAACCTTAAAATAGGCATTTTCCACCGAGAATAGGGCAGCAACAAACGACTAATTTGATAATCGATTAATCGACTATTCGGACTAGGGGTGGGCGATATGACGATATATTTCGTCGTGACAATATTAGTTCTCCACGTTATGCTTTTTCAGAGATATCATATCTATCGTGATAAAAAGAAAAAAAGAAAATTGGAATTTCTTTCTTTTTTTTTTTAAATATACAAAAAAAATAAGCTCATGTGAAAGACATGCTCTAAAGCTGTCTAGTCAGTATTCAGACAGTATTGCACTTCATTTATTGTCTTGGTTGATTCTGTTGGCTTATATTTTATTTTATCAATAAGGTATTTAGTTTTTCCCTTCAGTTATGCTAAAGTCTTTTATTGCACTTCAAGTCTAAAGTTTACATTTTAATTGTTTGGCACTGACTTTTCCTCATTGATGTTTTATGTTTTACTTAGTTATGTTTTACCCTCCTTTTCATGTTTATTGATGTTCACTGCTAGTGCTACCTCAGAAAGTTCATTTTTATACTGAGAAACTGTGCCTTAAAGCCATATCAAAATGTTGAATTGTTCATTCAGGGATTCATTTCAGAAATAAAACCAGCTTGAAATGCTACTTTGGTCTGTTACTCCTTTTTGTTTTAGTTTCTGTTACCTTGTAGGTGCTTGTACTGTTAAGTAGCTTGAAAAATAACCATAATTACCGACATGAAAAAATATCGTGATAATATATTTTTCAATATCGCCCACCCCTAATTCGGACTATTACATGCCTTGCACAATTTCTCAAACGCTCTTATTCAGCCATCAACGTTTAGATTTAGCTTGAGGTTGTTTTAGGCATGTGGAAACTAACAATGAAGACAATAAAGATGAATACTTGATTCAAAAATACATATATTATTAAATTAACTAAACACATTTTGAACAAAATTAACATAGCTTTTAATTTAAATTAAATAAATAATATTTCACAACAAAAGAAACAACAATGTTTTAACAAATCGTATTAAATAATCTGATGACAGAACTGTAAACAGAATAGCTGAAACTTTAACAAAATAAAGAGTAACTCAGTTTCCTCTAATCATTAACCCATGTTTGTATAATGTAGTTAACTCCGTGTGTTGCTGCTAGCATACATAATACCTGACGTGGAAACGTTACTCGTGGATGGGGCTACAGAGCTGCTAGAAAGACAGTAAAAACCCGGTGCATTCCTCCATCTGAATGTGGAGCACTTTTGCTAAATGTTTAGACAAATTGCTCGTGTTACTGCCCTTAATAATTGCACTTTAGGCAACGAGCATCGAGACGGGTAAAGTTTAACCACAACTCGCAGCGCGTTCTCTCCGCCATCTCCGTAGTGTGTTGCTGCATGTAGCAGCTGCGTGTGTGTAAACGGCCCCGCCCCCTCGCACACAGACGGGGGAGAGAGATCTCGTCTGATCGAAAATACATCATAGACGCATTTGTTTGTCTTTTTGCATATTAGAAACGAGTTGGCGACACTCAGACTGCGATATAATGTTTTTGTAGCAATAATACATAACATATATTTGTTAAATGTCTCCAGTACCGATAAAAATACCGATAACGTTGGAGCTTAACGGCGCTTAAAACACATGTGATGACGTCACCAACGAATCGACGACTGAATTAGTTGGCAACTAATTTGGTAATCGATTTTAATCGATTAAGTCGATTAGTTGTTGCACCCCTACCGAGAATAACACGAAGGTCGGCCATTGTTGTTGATCACGTGGTCTATGAAGGTCTATGGGACGCCCTGCCCGTAGAAGCCTGACGGTCAAGGGGTCCGCTGTCCGCAATGAAGGTCTATGGGACGCCCTGCCCGTAGAAGCCTGACTTCCAAGGGGTACCCTGTACGTAATAGAGTGACGGGGAGGGGCCCTGAGCGCCCGTCAATATTTGACGCGATGGGAGTGAGAACGTGTTGCACACACACACACACACACACGGAGGAGATGGCAGAGAGAACACACTCCGAGGTGTGGTTACACTTGACCCGTCTCGATGTGGACAATGCTCGTTATCAAAAGTGCAATAAGAGTTTAGCATGTCAGGGCGGTAACATGAGCAATTTGTGTAAACATGCAGATATGAAAAACTTACTTAGCCGGTTAGCTCGTTAGCATGCTAGCATGCTAGCTAACTCAGCACGTGGGATAAACCAGATGTCAAGGTGTGGGTTAGTTTTTAGTGGGCTATTCAGAGATTCAAACCCGTCGACTAGGGGGTAATTCTCCGTTTCAGATAAATCTATGGCATTAGCGGACTCACTTATTTAAAAAGTGTTTTTTTATTGGGGGGAGGCGGTGTTCGCGCTACATTATGATACTAAAATACTGTGTCAGCTACTATATAGCTTTAGACTGTGTGCCACGCTGCCTGGTGCATCCAGTATTTAATACTAACAGTGACCTGATGTGATATGACCAAAACCCCATAGCTAATGTGTAATGTTCTATCCACAAATAACATATCCCAATTTAGTAGGGATAGGGCTAAATTATTAAAGACTGTGGTACCGTTAAAGGGGAAAGGAAACACCATTACAGCTATAATATTCCGGTAGTTTATTCATTTTACAATGGATATTGATCGTAATATTTATTGTATATGATATTACTCACCAAAAGAGAATTAATTATCCGCCAGCCGGGTGGGGAATTCTGTGACCAGGCCGCTGCCATTAGGGGAGTCCCAAATGGTGACGTCACTGTGTGGGTCCTCGCTCCGGGTATCCATACCGAAAGTCAACACAACGTGGCAGATATGGCAGCGATGGAGGAATTTTGCAATGAGATCGACGTTTTGAACGATGCTACGGGCTCCGTAGCGTCCAGCTAGCTTAGCCGCTAGCTTAGCGATAAATACACACAGCGTTGTATTCTCCTCCCCCTGTCGGCCCTAAAAGCTTCAGAGGGCGGATACCTGAGCTCCATAGCGTCCAGCTAATGTGAAACACACACACACACACAGCGTTAGCGGGACATTCTCCTCCCCCTGACGGCCCTAAAAGCTTCAGAGGGCGGATAGCTGGGCTCCGTACCGTCCAGCTAGCTTAGCCGCTAGCTTAGCGATAAATACACACAGCGTTTTATTCTCCTCCCCCTGTCGACCCTAAAAGCTTCAGAGGGTGGATACCTGAGCTCCATAGCGTCCCGCTAATGTGAAACACACACACACAGCGTTAGCGGGACATTCTCCTCCCCCTGTCGGCCCTAAAAGCTTCAGAGGGCGGATAGCTGGGCTCCGTAGCGTCCCACTAGCTTAGCCGCTAGGTAAAGGTAAACATAGATGGCTACATAGAATATGAATAAATCGTCACCGATGTAGAGGATATATTTTTTTATTCACTTTGAACTCGGCCAAATGGAGTTTAATGCTTTGGGATTTAAGTTAGGCCACATAGTACGTGCATAGTTAGTGCTAACCCATGCTTTGAGCAGCTTCTCATCCTTTAGTGGCAGCCTATGGAAATGTACTTCTTCCTTCTTTGTAAAAACCATTTGTGTAGCCTGGGGCAATATAATACGCTCCTGACGACGACCGTTTGCTTTTGTTGGAAACCACTGGTGCATTGCAGCTGTATTGAGCTTTGGCCCAGGAAGCCGTACCCACACAGTAACGTCACTGGGAAAGTCCCGGATCGATGGAAGCGCCCAAGGTCATTAGGCGCGTATTTCAAAAAATAAATTTGTATCTCGATCGTTTACATTGGAAATAGACTAGATAAATACATTTCCTAATGGGAATATTGCCGCATGGAAAGCAGTTTGAAAAGTGTTTCCATTTCCCTTTAAGCTCCGACATTATCGGTCTTTTTCGGTAGGCAGACATGTAAAAAATATGTCGTATGTATTATTGCTACACAAACATTATATTGCAGTTTGAGTGTCGCCAACTCCGTTTCTAATACGCAAGAAGACTGCGTCTATGATTATTTTTAGTATTTTCGATCTTCCGAATCCAGATGAGAGATCTCTCCCCCGCCATTACACACACGTGGCTGCTACATGCAGCAACACACACACGGAAGAGATGGCGGAGAGAACGCGCTCCGAGTGTGGACAATACTCGTTACCAAAAGTGCAATAAGAGTTTAGCATGTCAGGGCGGTAACACGAGCAATTTGTCTAAATATTTAGCAAAAGTGCACCATATTCAGACGGAGAAATGCACCGGTTCGACTGTCTTTCTAGTAGCTCTGTAGCCCCATCCACGAGTAACTTTTCCAGGTCAGGTGATGTATGCTAGCAGCAACACACGGAGTTAACTCAATTATACAAACATGGGTTAATGATTAGGTAACTGAGAGTTATTTATTTGTTAAAGTTTCAGCTATTCTGTTTACAGTTCTGTCATCAGATTATTTAATACCATTTGTTCACACATTGTTGTTTCTTTTGATGTGAAATATTAGACATTTAATTTAAATAACAAGCAATGTTAGTTTTGCTCACAATTTGTTTAGTTAGTTTACCTTAATTTTTTCTGCAAAAGAACAGATAAAAGTATTAGTACCGTTAACGATACCCATCCATACAATTTAGCTTATCTTATGTAAAATCAACCCACTGGTTTTGGCTTATTGGCCATCAATGCCAGTTTAACTCCTAAAACTAGAGGCTTGCTAATGTCAGAAACTAGATGTGATTGTATTATGTAAGCTTATCTTTTGTATTTGTTCCTCTCCCTTTTCTTTTTTTTAGACATTTCTTTTCTCCAGCAGTGAGTGTCTGCAGTCAAAGTACATCAGTAATGAAAGACACACACACACACACACACATACATGCACTCTCACACACACACACAGACACACACACACAGACACACACACACACATACACACACACGCACGCACGCACACACACACACACACACATAGACACACATACACACACATATACACACAGACACACACTCTCACACACAGAGACACATACACACACATATACACACACACACACTCTCACACACACAGACACTCACACACAGACACACACACATATACGCACAGACAGTGACACACACACTCTCACACACAGACACACACACACACACATACACACACACAGAGACACACAGACACACATACATTAATGACATCGTTTTTTTTATCACATTTTGTTTAACATCAAAGAGGAGTTCAGAAGGGTAACAACTCTTCATCTGGAGCCAACCTTTTTGACGAAACTGGACTTCTACACCCCCAAACTGCTGAAGATATTTGGGAAGAAAGGCGGGGTTGCAGGCTCAACAATAAAACTGATACTGGATTCATTCAGTGAGGTAAACTTTGAAATTCATACAACGACATTACTTTTACTGACGAAAAATAATAATGGCATGCGCAGGCCTTTACAGATACATTTTCAGCATCTTTTAAGTAATTACGTGTTTTCTCACCTCTCCCCCTCTCTCTTAAAGGTGGGGTAGGTAAGTTTGAGAAACCGGCTCGAGTGCGCTAGAATTTGAAAATACACAACGGAGAAAATCTGCTACTTCCTTACAGAGCCCCTCCTCCAACGCACACGAACGCACACATGACCAATGAGGGCACGAGATAAGTTTGAGCACAGATGGAAGGCTGACAGGCAGGTAGGCCATCCAGTTACTTTCGCCGGGACGGCTCAGATGATTGGTTGTACTTTTTACAGAACTACGGCTTCCACAGATGATGTTATTTTATGGATTTTTTGTCAAAGCACTTCAGATATTCATTGCTATCGGGATGTTAAGAGCATTCCATGGAATATAACAAAAAGTGTATCTCGAGCCGGTTTCTCAAACTTACCTACCCCACCTTTAAACTGCCTGTTTTTTAGACTAAAATGTAAACGTGAAGCATTCTCTTAAAATGTGTTTTGATTGCTGTATTTCTATATACATGAATACGTTTACAATTATGTAGTATTCTTTATTCTAATTTACATTTCTGTATAAACAGCAAAATGTTGAAGGTAGACGAAATGCCATCATCCGCTGCCTGATGGAGTTCCTTGGAGAGAGTACAGAGGAACTCATCAAAGACTACCCGGTAAATGTTATGATGATTGTTGAATTCATGTTTAATATGTTGTCTGTTCTTCAATATTTGTAAATAAGTATCTCTATAGTTGAGCAACTTGTGCCATCATTTGGAGAAAAAAATATTCAGATTAGCTCATTTAGCATTAAATAAGGGAGGCGTGTGGTGCAGTGGAAGAGTGCGTTGGTCACAGGTTCAAACCCCACTGCAGTCAGCATGTCGTTGTGTCCCTGAGACACTTCACCCCAAAGTGCTCCTGTGGGGATTGTCCACAGTATTGAGTATGTAAGTCGCTTTGGATAAAAGCGTCTAACAAGTGACATGTAATGTAAAATACATTTAACATAAGTTATATATTTTTACTGCATTTGATGTATTATTGATAGATTTTATTTTATACTTTCTCCATTTCATTTTCTGATTGAAAATGTGTTAGAATTTATGGTTGAGACGTTAAAACCCAAATTCCCTCCTAATACTTAATGCAGTTTACATATTGTTATTTACTTCTTGGTTGGAACAAAGCATATCTTTATTTAAATGAGCTGCATTCAGACCCATGTCATTACTGGACCAAAAAAATACATGTTAATATAAATTCCCTTCATTAACTTACCCCATCCTTATTTGAGTTGAAGGACACTAGATAATCTACTTAAATACTGAATGAAATGCCCACTTTAATGTAATGAGTCTCACACAGTAACATGTTTTGACAGGATGTAAGCAAGGACATCGTCAAAGAGCTCATGAAGATCTTTGTCGTCAGCGACAGCGCAGCGCAGGGAGACGCAAATGCTGGTCATGTGTCGATCGTCATAGAGGGAACTGAGGTGCAGGATGGGTGCAAAAGTGTGACAAACGCATGCATACTGCTCATGGGCATAATCTATGCCATGATCTTGGTTTTCCCACCAAAGGTAAAATACACCTTTGAAGTGTTCCAAAAGCTCTTTCTCGAGCTCAATACGCAAAAGGTGTCTCCTAAAGTCCAGACCTTGAGCTCCAAACTTTTAGCCTAGAAAGTGGAATGCAATAAGTACATTTAGTTAGGTGCAAACTGTTGGTACTTTCCTTTGTTTTCTTCTTCATAGCACTGTGTACTTCTCCTCTACTGTAACTCCATTTAAAAACTCGTGCTCTCAGACGCGCTTGCAGGCGTGCTGAGAGAAAGTGGAAAAAGGATAAACTCCATGTCTCCCTGGAAATCCTTCGTGCTTCCCTCTCTGACTACCAGACGGCAGTCAAAGCAGCCAAAACAGAGCACATTTCTCTGTTCATCTCTAAAAACAGCCACAAACCTCAGGTTCTTTTTAATGTCCTCAACTCCATCATTAATCCCCGTGATGTTTCTTCTGTTGTGCCATCGCCTGCTCTCTGCGATAAGTTTCTTAAATTTTTTATTGGAAAAATATCTGCTCTTAGGCTAGCTCACACTAGTGCTACCCCCGATCCTGCTCCCTCTCTGTGCCCTGCTGTCCTCGACCACTTTGAGCCTATTTCCCTCTCTTCTCTCTCGGACATAGTGGAGCACCTGCGACCGACAAGCTGCTCCTCGGACAGCATTCCCTCACGCCTTCTCAAAGAGGTTTTCCATTCAGTTGGAGCAAGTATTTTATTACTTTTAAACACCTCTCTTACCTCAGGATGTGTCCCAGCTGCCTTTAAACATGCCGTGGTTACCCCACTACTTAAAAAGAAAAGTCTCGACCCCTCCACTCTCGCAAATTTTAGGCCCATCTCTCAGCTACCGTTTTTATCAAAAGCCCTGGAGCGCGTAGTCTACGCCCAGCTGCAGTCTTTTTTAATCCTTCATGGCATCCATGAAAAGTTTCAGTCTGGCTTCAAACCCATGCACAGCACTGAAACAGCCCTTTTAAGAGTTTTTAACGATCTGCTCCTAGCCGCCGACTCAGGTAGCCCAGCTGTCTTGGTGCTGTTGGACCTGACAGCTGCCTTCGACACCGTGGACCATGGCATCCTGCTGTCACGGCTTGAACAGTCCGCTGGCATCACAGGCTCTGCCCTCGCATGGTTCAGGTCCTACCTTAAGGACCGTAGCTTTTCAGTGCAGCTAGGTGCCTTCTCCTCTACCAAAGCCCCTCTTACCTGTGGGGTCCCCCAAGGCTCGATTCTGGGCCCCATCCTGTTCCTACTATACATACTGCCCCTAGGTTCTATTCTAACTAAACACAACATTCCCTTCCACTGCTACGCTGACGACGTCCAGATTTATCTCCCGCTCAAAGCAAACATCAAACAGTCACTACAGCAGTTGATGGACTGCTTAACGGAGATCAAATCCTGGCTGAGCAACAACTTCCTGACTCTTAACGAGGGCAAGACGGAGGTCATCTTTTTTGGACCACAACCTCCAGCCTCTCAGGTTGATATTCTGGGCTCCCTCCAACTAAACATCCTCCCCTCGGTCATGAACCTTGGCGTGACCTTGACGAACACTTTTAAATTCGATAAGCAGGTCAGCAGCGTAGTCAAATCCTGCTTTTTTAAAATAAGACTATTGGCCAAAACCAAGTCCTATTTATCTTTTAAAGACATGGAAAGGGTCATCAACGCCTTTGTGACCTCGAGACTGGATTATTGCAACGCTCTGTATGTGGGTATGGACCACGCGTCAATTAAACGCCTGCAGCTGGTCCAAAATGCAGCTGCACGTTTGCTGACTGGACACAAAAAGCGCGACCACATCACCCCAATTCTGGCCTCACTACACTGGCTCCCAGTTCAGTTCAGAATTGATTTTAAAATCCTTTTATTTGTTTTTAAAGCTCTAAATGGGCTGGCTCCGGCCTATATAGTTGAACTCCTCCAGCGCTACACCCCAGCCAGAGCTTTAAGGTCTGCTGACCAGCTGCTGCTGGTAGTGCCGAAGACTAGGCTCAAAACACGAGGGCACCGAGCCTTCGCAGCAGCTGGCCCGAGGCTCTGGAACACTCTGCCCCTCCATGTGAGGTCGGCCCAGACCCTAGGGGTTTTTAAATCATATTTAAAAACTCACTTCTTCTCTCAGGCTTTCTAGCTAGAGCGGAGCACGACTACTGACACTTCCCTGTGTATTGTTTTTTATATTTGCTGTTGCTAAATGTCTGTCTTTTTTACATTTACACTGCAGTGAAATGTTTTTATTACATGTACAGCACTTTGGCTCGACCAAACATCGTTTTTAAATGTGCTTTATAAATAAAATTTGATTTGATTTGATTTGATTTGAAAAATGGAAATATTGTCATTTTAACATCAGTTCTTGAAGTTAGTTCATATTTCAAAATGTTGGATTAACTAATTCAAATAATCATAAAAAATACAATTTTTAGGGTTTATTTTTATTTATTTTCCTTTGTTTTGTCCTCGAGTCTGATTGTTGTTGGTGGGTTTTTTTGTAACTTGTGTATAGTATTTTTCTAAATGTGTGTATGAATAAAAACATTATATTTAGTCAAATGTATTCACGATTTTGTACTTTTACATTGTTATATATGTGTTGTAAGCTGTTGTCCAAAACATGACAAAATAAAGTTGATTTTGTTGTTTCATGTTTTGTAGTAGCCTTAATATAAGAATGTATAAAAACTAATGGAAATAGAGCTGATGTTTAATGTAGAAGAAATGATATGTAAATATGACTTAAATATTTTTGCAATAAAAATAAAGAATAGCAAGTAAAAACTACATGAAAAGCTAAATAGTTTTTACTGGAGATTTGTAATAAGATCCAAATGTAATCTTAAGTAAAATCTACTATGCAATAGTAAGTAAAATCTACTATGCAATAGTAAGTACAATGAGTCAAATGTACTATGCAATAGTAAGTAGAGTCAAATGTACTATGCAATAGTAAGTAAAATCTACTTACAAAAACTGAGTGTGACAGTAAAGTTTACGCAAGTGCCTTTAATAACAAACACTTCTTAACTGTAAGTAGATTTTACTTGAAATATAAGATGTTAAATGTACTTAGGTTTTCTAAGTGCGTTATGTTACCTCGATTTTCCTAAGTAAATGTTACTCCCCGTTTTTTTCAGTGCAGGTGGCATTCTTACTAGGTGCCCGAACCACCTCAACCGGCTCCTTTCGACGCGAAGGAGGAGCGGTTCAACTCCGAGTCCCTCCCGGATTACTGAACTTCTCACCGTATCCCTAAGGGAGACGCCAGCCATAGGGTTAGGGTATACCAAATAGGATAAGAAGATAACATATTACAAAAAAAGTGTTTAAAGTGATAAAGTAACTGTGTAGCAAGATATCACAGTAAAACGTTGAGCATTTGAATGAACATGTTAAATATATTTTGAATGAATGTGATCAAGCGATCGGATCTCTCCAATACAAACACGTACTTGGATACGTCAGCTGGTAATTTCATCACAAAAGACGCACGTTAAAACCAAAGCCAAGAATCACGATCCAATTATCTTTGCCATCCACACCCAAACCTGTCAAACCTGCACACATTGTAAGGGTTGCATGACGAGCTACTTGGTGTTCTAAGAGAATTATCATGATTTTTTACATACCTGATTTGCTTCTGGCTACTATTAAAAGAATCGAGGGACGCAGCAAAGAGCTCACAGCTGCTCTCTTACCCAATACTACCAGTCATCCTCCGAGGACGAAAGCCTGTCTCAACTGGAAAAGGTAAGACAATGATGATGACTAGCATGATAGAGGCAGTGGTGATTAATAGCTGTACAGTACTTAGTTGTATAAAGTGATTACCTTGGGTGTTTCATTTTACAACCCAAATGTTATCCTTTCGCCTCTATCTACTTGTCTTTCATCCTTTCTTTATAACTAATGCTGTTGATGTATTGTGATTTTAAAAAGGTCTATTATCTGGCCAGCTGGAAATTAGCAATGTTGGTTAAAGCTGCTGTTTTTTGCGACCGTTGATCAATGGGGAATGTCCATGACACTATAAACATATAAACTAAACTAAACTTTGAGGGTTAAAGGTGACTTAATAATCACAGCCACCGCAAAGACGGAAAGTAAGGATGCTGAAAATCAACCGCCTTTTAAACTCATCTGATTTCTGACCTGAATATTTATGAGTGATAGCAAGATTTGGTTACTGAGTGAATTTGAATTTGCATAAATGTCCATGATTGAGGAAGCCAGTAAGTTTGATGCACTTTGTTCAAATATCTCTTTTGTCCTTTTCAGAAAGTGTTGGTCTTATCTTCAGGTTGTGGCCCATGATGAGGATGAGGTCCGGTATGATGCTGCTCCTGCTAATGCAGACATGTTTAGGATGGACAGGTAAAGTATTTTTAATATCTTTCCTTTACGGATCAATTGCTTTACAGTCAAAGGGATCATCTGAGAATTACCCAGTCCTCTCCTTTCTCCTAAAGGTTCATGGAACATTTCTAGAGTCTTTTAGCTCCTTGTTTTGGCATTATAGAACAAATTCCAAGTGGAAAAACACATGAGTTATAGGTGCATTTATTAAAGCAGTTTATCCAAAAACCAAAGCCATTTTGCTTCAAGCTTTGGGTCTTTATTCAGAATAACCATGCATTTTGTAAAACTTGTAAAAACTACACAAAACTAAGGTAATAAATAAAAAAACAAAGCTCCTGGGCTCAGCAGAGGATGACAAATTAATATCAACAATCAATAAGTTGAGTTTCTTCTCTTTTGTCTAATTGTTGTCAAATATTTACTATCCTTTTAGTTGTAGTTGGTTCCACCGCCTCTTGAAAGAAATAAATCTCTGATAGCTTTTTAGTTTTTCCAGCTAGTAACTAAGAACGAACCTGTAAATAATGGTGGTGCTAACAGACATTTATTCTTGCCAATATTGCTTTATACTCATACTCAAAAACACAATGATGTCTGTTCTTTTTAAATCTCATCGGTGTGAATGACCAACAGATTAAAAAAATGCCCATTCTGTTTGCAACTTAGGACTTCCTAACTACATATTCATTTATTTGACAATAATAATAAGTTATTCTCTAGTCAACGAGGCAGCTGACCAATTCCAGTCTGGATTTCTTTCAAGGCACCACAGTGCAACCTAATAGATGACATTGAGCAATTGGGCTTTTGCTAAGTAATTCCAACCTAAGTAGTATGATGGGAATTTATAATAATTCAATAGGTTTCCTAACTACAAAATGTACTCAGACCGAAGGGTGTCGCCTTGACCTTTGTCAAGCATTTATCATATGGAGGGTAGGGTTGTAATTAACATTCTATACTTTAAATATATTATTAACATTTTAAATTGTATACCCCGTTTATCTAGGCCCTTTTTGTTTGGTTTTATGTATATATGTCACACTGTGGGACTGCGGGAAACGGTAGTAGTAATTTTGACAATAAAGCTGACTTTGACTTTTGACTTTGATACTCCTCCCCACCTTTCTTAAGACTGTAATGTAAGTTACCTAGCTGAATTAATCCTCTTCCTGTGTCTCTTGCCTGTATAAAGTCATTGCTGTCCTGTGTAACTTGGTCAGATCTTTGTATCACATCAGTGGTGCAGGTTATCTGTCCTTCCAGCTGGAAATAGATTGATTCTGTTAAATGCTATAACTCAGGGGTGTCCAAACTACGGCCCGTGGGCCATTTAGAATCGGCCCTCAACAAATTAAAAAAGTATAATGGAATGCGGCCCACAAATTCAACTTGAGCTGGTCTTGTACTACTTAAATATATCTGTACACATATGTTAGTGTTCATGTGTTAATAAGCCCACTTTCAGTCAATTCAAGTTGAAAACATGTTCTAACAAATCTAAGTTGACAAGAAAAAAAAGTAATAACTTATTTATATAACAACCTTGAAATATACCCTTCCTATTTCCTCCCATGATGAGCAATCTAAGGCTTCTGTTTTAAAGAAGGAGCTGCTAACAAAATAGCTGAAACCCTATGGAAAGCTGCCATGTAGGCTGGTGTATTCCTATCTTATCTTAATAATATCTTCATATTAATAATAATAATAAATCATACAGTATGTGACCGAAAGGGAGCAGGAGGAAGCAAACAAAAACATATACAAAAAATATACTGCATATTAAAGCAAACGATTGTAAAGGTAAAACTATGAGCATAACAAATAAAGAAGTGTAATGTAAACATTTACATTATTATTATGATTATTTAATATATAAAGACTATATATTATTGAATTACAAGATTAGATATATTTTAGTTGATCTAAAATATTGATGTGTTCAAATGCTCTTCAAAACACAACTGAAAGTCCATGAAACTTGTCTTTCTGTATTTGTGAATGAAGCGCCATCTCCTGGTTAAAACCTGAAATTGAAAATCTGAACGCCCTCTTGGAAAATAGTGGGAGGGCTTAACATTCCTCGATACTGGTTTTAGGCAGGTCGTAGGCAGGAAGCTGTAAACTGGAGTCTGAAATTAGGTGCTAAATCTGTATATGCATTTGATGGATTTTTCTAACTTATAACTTCACTTATGAGGGTATAAACCTGACCTCTAGTGAGTGGCCAAGCCCCATTTTGGCCCTCTTTGAAAAAAGTTTGGACACCCCGGCTATAACTCAATATTAAATAACCCAACTTTGATTTAAGCTTGTATGTTTGTTCTTTTTGTACCAGAAGGTGATTAAGTGTGGAATTTCCACCACATGTAGCAATGTGGGTTAACAGATATTTTGCTTCCACTTTAACCAGGAACTGCCGCGACAAATCCACTTCCACCAAATCCTACAGTGAGGCTGGTCGGCTCCACCAACTCATGCTCCGGCAGAGTGGAGATCTTTCTCAACGGCATGTGGGGAACAGTGTGTGGCGACGAATGGGATCTGAACGATGCTCACGTGGTTTGTGGACAGCTGGATTGTGGCCGGGCTGTAGAAACAAAAGATGCGTCACATTTTGGACAGGGAACTGGACCCATTTTGTTAGATGATCTAGAGTGTTCAGGGAACGAGATATCACTTGAGGACTGTGGTCATTCGGGAATAGGATCCCACGACTGTAGTCACGCAGAAGATGCTGGTGTCATTTGTGAAGGTAAATATGCATGCACACAGTCAACACATACAGATAGTAATGTTCATATAAAAGTATAGCCGGCACTTTGAACCCGAGCACCAACCGACACACCATGGAGATTTTATATGGTTTTTAAAGGTCACCTATTATGCAACATCCACTTGTTCATGTCTTTCATACATAAACATGTGTCCTCTCTGTGTAAAGAGACTCCTCCTAGAGCACCATAGTGTTCTTTGTAACCAAATCTCTCTCAGAGGGGCGTGGGGAGGGGCTCCTTATTTTCATCTAAAGTAACAGACAGAGAATCAGCACTTTTGATACAGGGCTGAAACAGAGGGGATTATGGGATGCGGCCCACAAATTAAACTTGAGCTGGTCTTGTATTGTACTTCTTAAATATATCTGTACACATATGTTAGTGTTCATGTGTTAATAAGCCCACTTTCAGTCAATTAAAGTTGAAAACATGTTCTAACAAATCTAAGTTGACAAGAAAAAAAAGTAATAACTTATTTATATAACAACCTTGAAATATACCCTTCCTATTTCCTTCCATGATGAGCAATCTAAGGCTTCTGTTTTAAAGAATGAGCTGCTAACAGAATAAATGAAACCATATGGAAAGGTGTCATGTAGGCTGTTGTATCAAGCATCATTTATATACATTTGATGGATTTTTCTAACTTATAACTTCACTTATGAGGCTATAAACCTGACCTCTAGTGAGTGGCCAAGCCCTATGTTGGCCCTCTTTGAAAAAGGTTGGACACCCCTGCTATAACTCGATATTAAATAACACAACTTTGGTTTAAGCTTGTATGTTTGTTCTTTTTTTTTTAAAGAATCGAAAACACAGGTTTATGATCCCAACTTGTACAATACAAACTGGGAATTATCATCCATTGCAATATGCAAATACAAAATGAAGGTATTACTTTTATTGTTTTTTCTTAACAAAGTAAAAGCGCCAAATCATTTAATGATCAAGTAAAGTTCTAGCGAAAAGATTTGGATTGCACAATTGCAACCTGAGCTGCCATATGGGTTGACATAAATGTTTTCTTTGACTTCATCAGGATCTGCAATAATAACTACACCTTCTCCACCTCCACCAACTACACCTTCTCCACCAACTACACCTTCTCCACCTCCAACAACTACACCTTCTCCACCTCCACCAACTACACCTTCTCCACCAACTACACCTTCTCCACCTCCACCAACTACAACTTCTCCACCTCCACCAAATGGCCTTGTGGGTTCATCTGGAGAGGGTGTGACTGTGCTGCATCCAGCCTCCTTGATTGCCTTGATTGCAGTAACTCATGCCATCTGGGTCTGGTGCCCTGCAGTTATTTAAAGCCTCTGCTCCTCTCTGTCTTCCCTCTGCTTCTCCCTGCAGGCGCCCCGGTTATGTTGAGCATGCTATGAGTTTCTTCAATTGCTTCACTTTGTGCACTTCAACACTCTCACACTCATACATGTCCATACAATCCTCACCCTGCATTTACACTACTGATACCACTGACATCCATACCCAGGGGTGCTGTAAGGGGGTGAAAAGTTAGGATGATTCTAAGGGCCCGTGACTGACAGGGGCCCCAAAAAATGTTAGAACATTGAGTAAGGCTGAGCCAGCACTCGTAATAACTGTTAAATGGCAAGGCTATGGTAACGATATTGGATCACTACACACAAGATGCATGATGAGAAAAAGACTGAGAACAGGTAATAGGCTCTGATTTAGCACCACCATCAGGCCTTTTCACTTCCATTTCCGTTTTGTTGTCCGTTTACACTTTAATACCCGCTTATTTTTTAGTTGTTATGTATATTTAATTAAAAAATCTGCTGCTTATGTAATTTTTTTTGTTATAGCATTTTATAAATGATAATATTGGTGTTAATGTTCACTTTATTTTAATTTAAGAGGTCATGTATATTTAAGTTATATTTATTTTGATTTTTGAGTGTTCCATTCAAAATGTTATTAAAAAGGCCTGTACACCATAACAGATGACTATTGAGGTCTATTGTCAGGAATGTTAGTGTTATATCAAATAGTGAATTCTACTGTAGCAGAATGTTGCATGTCTGCACAGTGTTATATGTTCACCGCTCAGTGTCAGTAAATATTGTGAAGTTATTATTGGACTACAAGATAGATGCAAGCCTGTACAGGTAGAGTTATTTAAAGCATAAATGAGTGGGTTGGGTTCTGGAGGTGTGGTTACAGCATTGTGCTTGGTTGGCGTGGCCTGGGCCTGGTGGTGGGGCCCAATGTGATATCTTTTCATGGGGCCCAAAATCCCTGGTGGCGCCCCTGTCCATACCTCATACTTTACTTGCTTTGCACTTAATTAATTCGGTTGATTTTAATGTTTTGCTTAAATAAACATATTTTGTTAAACGTGGATATGGTGTGTCTCCTCTTTGTTGTGGCCTTTTGAGCCGTTCATAACAGTAATGTTCATATAAAACTAGAGACAGCACTTTGTACCCCTGCACCAACCGACATACAAAGATTTTTTATGGTTTTTAAAGGTCACCTATTATGAAAAATCCACTTGTCCATGTATTTTCTACATCAACATGTGTCCCCTCTGTGGAAATAGACTCTGAAAGTTTCAGGAAAAAAGATTCTCTCTCTTTTTGTCCTGATCCATTTATATAAAAATCTGTCTGAAAATGAGCTGATCAGATTTTGGCCCCTTTGTGATGTCATAACGTTTTTTTGGGTTGTGTAACCATTAGACAATAATCACCCAAGGTAACCAGGGCTCAGGGCTTCTTAACATTTATGAAACTATTAATGTTCCATACCCTTTTAAAGGTAAGAAACTCAGCTAACTGAGAATGTGAACCATTTTTAGCTAAAAGAAACACAAGAGTAATACCAAGCCTTTGAATTAGCATGGAGCGAATGCTAACGGACCTTTGCACAGCACTCACGGTAGAAATGCCCTTATTAGTTATCGTAACTGCACAAACAAGATATCCGATTAAAGCTGAGACTCCACAGATTCCACACATGTAATGTCATCACTGTACGACCCCGAATTCCTGGAGCTATCAGCCAGAAAAGCGAAAGTAAGCAACATCCAGTTTCAAAAATATTACAATAATTACGTCTTACCTTTTTTGATTTGTGATCAAAAGTTGTGTTCAACGGAATAAAAACGCCGCTCAAGGTTAATCCAATGTATTTGTGTCATGTAGACATTTTTACTGATAGTCCATCATCATATTTATGGCAATATACTGGGTATAAAGTTTTGCCGTCCAGGCTTGTACTTTCAGATATGCTTCGTTTGCTTCTCTATTATGTCCGCAATGGTAATGTTTACGTGGATTTGGGAACTGCCCATCGATTCTATTGGATGTAATGGTTAAGAAAAAGGTGTAAATCACCCAAATCGACCAATGGGTTCCAGAGATATGGTCCTGCGTAAAGTATAAAGAATGCCAGCCAGCGTAAGTACATTACGCAGCAGACTTTACTTATTGTTTACTATGGAAGGAAGCAGGAAGCAGGAATTGCCGGGACCCAGAGCACACAGAGCACAGAGCGGACAGCAGATAACGGAATTCCAGTTGTATTGCTTATGGATTATCAGAACATTTCAAAGGGGACACAGCCCCGTTGGATATTAACCTATGGATTAACTACATCATCGTTTTTTATCGTTTTAATGCCATTGAAGACCAGTTTAGACCAGACAAAGAGGAAGGTAAGCCATAAGCCTAGCGCATGTTAGTACCTTGCGCCACTTGTTTTGATGTACGTTTTTGTTGATAACCTCGCGAGTTTGTATCTTTCAGTGTTGAGGTGGGCACCGTTAGATTCCGTGTCTCCTTGCGATCATAAAAAATGTGTTGGATGTGGGGCTAGGATAAGTAATAAGGGAGCTAGGAGTGATCTTCGGTGCAGTAATGGGTGAGCATTTTTCGCTCGGGGCTAATTCAGAGGCTCACTGTTAGCATTGTGTGTTTTTTTTGAAAAAATAAATGAAAAAGATCAGTTAAATGAGTTTTTTCCCGTTATATGGATATAAAATATTCGTAGTTTATTAAATATTAAGGTTGCTTAGACATTGTTTCCCGCAAATGACGCGATTTCGGGTCCGTGATGCCTAAGAGGATAACAGAGTATGTTTTATTTTATTTTTTTCACTACAGTTGTATTTGGATGGAATTAATTCCTATAGTGATAATTCAAAGAAATAAAATGATTTTTACAGTGAAAAAGTTCAAATGGAACTGATGGTTCCCAAATTACCCAGAGGTGAGTCCGCCTGGACTATATTTTTCTAAACCTCTGTAAAAAGGTCAAATTTCACTTGTTTTGCATCAATCTTGATACAGGGTACTTATTATATGTTATAGTTTGGATTCCAAAAGCTTTTAGTCTACTAACCCATCATTCAAGGTTAGTTTATCAGACATGATAACGAAACTAAGTTGTACTATTGGCGGAAGCAGCTGTGAGTGATAAGCCAGGTGGAAATATGTTTGTACACTCTGATGTCACGCCCAGCGCCATCTTGCGGAGACGAGCAGCTGAGAAATAAATCGTCGGACTTGGTGTTGGGGGTTGAACAAAATAAATATTACGCATTGCCAGACGCATATTATCTCCGATTTTAATACTGCAATATCTTAGATAGTGTTGTAGCTATATGATTTCGATTTTACTGGCAATTATAAAAAAATCTTTGCATTTGATCTTTAAGGTATTTTTTACTAAATACCCAAAAAATCAACTTGGAGCATTTTCTTTTTAAAACCTTTTTTTTCAAATCAAATCAAATCAAGTTTTATTTATATAGCACATTTATAAACGATTTTTGGTCGAGCCAAAGTGCTGTAAATAAAATAAAAATAGCCTACAGTAGAGACACTTTACAGCAAATACAACAGCAAATACAACATCACAGATAGAACCCCAGCTTTTCTCCCCCATTGAAATGAGTTAATCCATGACTGGTAAACATTAGAGACCACTGCAACATGTGTAGTTTCTGTGCTTTTACTATTTATATGTATTTATTCGTTATTTTCCATGAAGTAAGACTCCCAAATGTGAGATTATTTGCATACATAACTGGTCAAAAGATCAGAAAGGATTGAGAGTTTTAGCTTGATTTAATTTATAACACCACAATACCATTGTATTCAATAGTTATCAATATCAACCACTCTGTCAGTCAGTCACATTGCTGTTGGATAACTTTAAACCACTCATGGCGCAACAATTAAAGTAGCTTGACGTATCTACAAGAGCCTGTAAAAATGTGCCTCTCCTCCTCCTACGTTTGTAGAGTAGGGAGTGGTCACTTATTAGTATGCAGTGTTGTTATGCTACTTGTTGACAATGTCATTCAGACGTACTAAGGTGCAGTCAGTATCTAATGTTCACTAATTGGATGGTACACAAAGCATCTGCTGATCAAACAATGCTCCTCCATAAAGCACACCAATGTAATAAGTCTGATGTCAGGCCAGGTACACTTAATTGGCACTGTTGATGAATTCATTAGGTACTTTATTAAGAGCTTTTTAGAAGACAATACATTTAAGGACGGAACCATTCAAGATTTTGAACAAAATGTTTTTAACTAATTATAGCTGAATGCCGATGACAATATACACACTATTTTGTTCCATCATATGTAGAGAACACCAAGTCTCTCCTGAAGTTTGATTACAATATTTTAAATCTTACTGTTATCACGATGGCCCTCTGACAGATAGCGATGTAAAATCAAGTGCTTTACATATTTACATATTCACTCTGGGTTTGATGGTAAACACACAATACATATATATTTGAAATGTAACAAGTTCAAACTCATCTGATACATTTTGCCTACTTTAACACGCTTGGATTATGCTGTCCCAAGTCAAAAAGTTGAACTATTTCACAAGATTCAATTGGAAACTTTTCTGTGTCAAAAGTTGGCAAAACATTTAATCCTTTTAGTCTGTCATATCAAAGGAAATGTTTCTGGTTGATTTCAATATTGACTTGTTTTCAGTAAGCGTCAAATGTAAAATTGAATGATCTAAAACAAAGTCTGTTACATGTAGAACATCAGCAGTATGCAAGAAAAGAGCACATAAAGCAGTCTACAGTCAACATATCAACAGCTTTTTCTCGCTACGTCTGAAACTCAACCTCAACAAGACCAAACTGCTATTTCTTCCAATGAAGGACTCTCCAATCCAGGACCTTTCTATCAACATCTGTTGTTTCCTACACTCAAACTCCAAGGAATCTGGGTGTGCAAGATACACTGACTCTTTACATCATCAGGAGGACGGTTCCTCGACTGACCCAGAAAATAACACAGGTTCTCGTTCAGGTTCGCAAAATGTGGCTGTAATGTGGTGTGGTTCTGTTTCAATCGAAGGGTCTTGAGTTTCGATTTGAGCTCCTGAAATCAACATGTTGATGATACTAGTATATACATACATACATACATACATACATACATACATACATACATACATACATACATACATGGTACCAATGGCTTCTCTTGATAACTGGACTTAAACTTAGACTCACACTGTACAATTCACATTTATATTCAATTTAATATTACAATTTCATTCCTTACACACTTAATGTATATATAATATCCTGCTTTGTAATTTGTTACTGTAAATGTATATTTCCACATGTATATTTTCTACGTTATTGACGCTATTTATTTCTATTTGAGATGTTTACATTTTGGATTGTTTATTCATTTTAATTTCTCTTATGTACAATGCCCAAATTGGGATTGATAGAGTACTTCCTATCTTATCTTATCTTCCCAAATTAGCTTCAAGACACTGGTATTGGCTTAAAGTGCTGTAAAGGGATCCGGCCCTTCTTACATCAACACTTTGATTGAACAATACACTCCAGCAGGTGCACTTCGCTCTGCCTCGGCAAATCAGATCACTGCGAGTTGGACCGAGGTACCTCTCAATTAAAACAAGCCTGTTTGCTGTTATTGCTTCAAAATGGCTGAATTCCACACTTCTTCCATCCTGTAAAACCAGCTGACTTGTCCTTGTCCAATAAATCCCCCGCCCTTGGCTTGCAAATGTACTTTTTTCTATTCTGATTCTGTATCTTCATTGTTTAAAGATAGCAACATACACTCAAAATAATTCTATACGTGTGAAGATAAGATAAGATAAGATGGAACTTTATTCATCCCCTTGAGGAAATTCAGGTGTTTATAGCAGCAACAGGTCAGAGTTAAAAACAGGATTCAAGCAAGGTAAAAATAAAGACCAAATAGGATCCATCCATCTTCCATCCATCTTCTCCCGCTTATCCGTGGTCGGGTCGCGGGGGTAGCAGTTGCAGCAGAGAGCCCCAAACTTTCTTTTCCCTGGCCACATCAACCAGCTCTGACTGGGGGATCCCAAGGCGCTCCCAGGCCAGCAAAGAGATATAATCCCTCCACTTGGTCCTAGGTCTACCTCTTGGTCTCTTCCCAGCTGGACATGCCTGGAACAACTCCCTCGGGAGGCTCTGATAAAAACGTCCTGTAAATATTACTTAGATTATGTGTTTTACTTCTACAAGAAATTACTAATTTAGTGCTTTAACTCAAAATATCTCCTTTTATTTAATGTGTTACTTGTATTTTGCATCATCATTGTGTTAAGTAAATTTTAACCATAGAACCAAGTAAATATTACCTAAAGTATTGTGTTGATTGTCAAACGGTTAAAAGCTAATAAAGTTTACCTTGGCAATTTAAGTGAAGGTGGGTTACGCCCTATGACATCAGAGTAGTTGCACACGGTACAGAGATTTGGGAGAAGAGGACCATTTACTGAGTGGAAGATAGCATGGATGGACCCTCTGCTAATGTGTTGAATAATCGTGGATTTGGAGTCATGTGAGTATATTTATGCGCTTGGTTATCTGGTTACATTCATGTTATCTTGTCAGCTGAATGCAGATATTAAAACGTACATTAAGCTGAATGACTAGTCAATCAGCTTAGCCGGTTAGCTCGTTACCATGCTAGCTAACTCAGCACGTGGGATAAATCAGATATCAGCCTTCAGTGTGGCATCCCCCACTCTCTGGAACTCTCTCCCCCCCCAAATCCGCAGTGCCCCAACCCTGGACAAATTTCAAAAAAGCCCTCAAAACGCACCTTTTTACTAAGGCTTTCCCCACTGTATAGATAGTTTAATAGGTTTATTTTTCCGCTACATCACCCCCCCCACCCCCCCTTAACCTGTCTGCCTCTTCGGAGTGGCAGTGCGCCAAGTTTACACCGAGCGTCAAACAGCTGTTTGAAATGGAATGAAACCACGCCAGACTATCCAAAACTGGAATCGAACGCCCCCCCAGAACTACACACTACACACTCCACTATTGTGTTTTGCAAAATGTTCTATGGGACGTCTCTACTGAACGTTTTCGTTTTTCCCACAATTAGAAGTTGGCAGTATTAAACACATTGGTGTTATCAAATGGAAAACATATAATTAATAAATGGGTGAAAATCGCTTGTGTCCATAATGCGCAGCATTAATATATACCCACATGACAGCTCATTGTTAGTTTGTAATTCTTCTCCACTACAATTCAGAGGTTAACCTGGTATTTTACTCCACTACACTTATTTGAGTTACTTTGCAGATTCTGATTGATGATGTGAAATATAAACAACCATTAAATCAGAGTTTAGTTACACCTGAGTCAAATTCAGGTAAGGTGATTGTCAAGTGCCAACAATCAGGAGAGATATTTGATAGTTGGTGCGTGAGAAGACTAAACATGTATCTGCAATTCACATGAATGGAAACGGGTAATAAAGTATATTCATTACTTGTTATTCTCTACTAATAGTTCATTAAAGACTGTATATTATGGCTATTTTGCACATCCCTTTCAAGATGTTCTAAGGTTTATTGACATATATACACAACTACGGTGTAGTTATGCAATGAATGAAAAACTTGGGTCACAGGTTCCTCAACAGTGCATTACAAGACATCTATCAATATGTGTGTACCTCCACCATTAAACTGTCATATTCTGCACATTTCTTATTCTATCTACATACATAAGAGTATAATCCATATGTATAATATCAGTTAAAATAAGTGCTTCAACATAGTTAACATTGCAGGAAAGCAATATATTAGACGTTAAGTACTTTGTCAGGCTTAATATTTATCTGTAGATAGATACCCCCAAAGCTTTTTTCTTATATAAAAGAAGACCTTAATCTGTTATTTAATGTTTAAATAAAGGTTAATTCGTTTTTCTGTGTTGCACCTCCTCATATTAATATCTTTGTGCATCCAGCACTAAACTGTTTTATTGTAGAGATCACTTACAGTATCTTCTTGATTTTTTATATTCTATATTTCTATCACAGACCTTCTACTTTCCCCCTAGGAAAGTATGTACTCTTAATATTTTTTTAATCAAATATAACACATAAAAACAATAATTCAATAACGTGCTTTAACTACTAGGCGGTGCACACAAGGTCACACAGCCATAATAACTTTGTATTATTAGTGTAGGACACTTATGTATGTACAACATCTGAAGATGTGTAGTTTTATTCATGCTTTCACATAATTTTACAGCTTATTGCTATACTATTTCAGACTCAGTATTTACATTCAATTAAATTCAAATCAGTAATATCTTTAAAAGCTACAAGTCCTTTTATATCAGCTGTGCACCGTTATGGTGTAAATATAACCCATCTATGAATTAGATCAAATGTAAAAGTCAGCCGAATTAGTGTTGATACTGCAAGGAGACGTATTGTGTGAAGAGAAATTGAAGATGTTGTTTAATTGTTGATATATTTATGATCCACGTCAAGTATTCAGTTTCGGCGGCATTTCTTCAGTTTGTCCAAAGGTCTTCTCATCAGGGCTCTATAAATAAAGAACTACAGCAGATCTGTAATATGTAATGCAGCCGAACCGTGTATTACAATGCCGTTATGTGATGACTTTCAAAGAGAAAAGCAAGAGCACTCGGAATTAAGTATTATTTTATTCTTTTAAAATGTTTTCCGGATTTCATATAATATAAACACCAAATCCCAGCATGCATTGCGGCTAAAACATCCAATCAGCTTAAACCATAGCTGAGGATCTTGGGTAATTGCTCGAAATTCCTACTTCTGTTTCCGGTTATTATTATTTTGAAATTCAGTTCCTGACGGACGCCAAAAAAGCCCGAGATTATGGTATTAAAGCAATAAATAAAAGCAAGGATAATTGTGTGTTATTGGTGAGTAAATAACAGTGTGTTATTTAGAAAAGAATAACAAATTAGAAGGAAAAAAATATTTAAAGAATACAGATTTCAGTATCCTGAAGCTCTGAGCCCCATTTATTTTCCTCACAGACGGCAACACTAAAGGTCTAAAATAAAGACCTAAATGAATATTTGGGATGTTCTTGCCTTTAGATTCTCCCAATAAGTCCAAGTACAGAGGGTGACTTTGCTGTGAAAAAACACATTTCCACCAAAAAAACGTTAGCAACCATGAATGTGCACACATTCATGAAGTAATCTTCATCATAACTAGCAAACTAAACATCATGTACATGTACTGCACATATAATCAGAAATAAAAACTCATATTACTCGCATAAAATGACATCAAAACGCATTTTAATGGCCAAATGAACCTTAAAATAGGCATTTTCCACCGAGAATAGGGCAGCAACAAACGACTAATTTGATAATCGATTAATCGACTATTCGGACTAGGGGTGGGCGATATGACGATATATATCGTCGTGACAATATTAGTTCTCCACATTATGCTTTTTCAGAGATATCATATCTATCGTGATAAAAAGAAAAAAAGAAAATTGGAATTTCTTTCTTTTTTTTTTTAAATATATAAAAAAAATAAGCTCATGTGAAAGACATGCTCTAAAGCTGTCTAGTCAGTATTCAGACAGTATTGCACTTCATTTATTGTCTTGGTTGATTCTGTTGGCTTATATTTTATTTTATCAATAAGGTATTTAGTTTTTCCCTTCAGTTATGCTAAAGTCTTTTATTGCACTTCAAGTCTAAAGTTTACATTTTAATTGTTTGGCACTGACTTTTCCTCATTGATGTTTTATGTTTTACTTAGTTATGTTTTACCCTCCTTTTCATGTTTATTGATGTTCACTGCTAGTGCTACCTCAGAAAGTTCATTTTTATACTGAGAAACTGTGCCTTAAAGCCATATCAAAATGTTGAATTGTTCATTCAGGGATTCATTTCAGAAATAAAACCAGCTTGAAATGCTACTTTGGTCTGTTACTCCTTTTTGTTTTAGTTTCTGTTACCTTGTAGGTGCTTGTACTGTTAAGTAACTTGAAAAATAACCATAATAACCGACATGAAAAAATATCGTGATAATATATTTTTCAATATCGCCCACCCCTAATTCGGACTATTACATGCCTTGCACAATTTCTCAAACGCTCTTATTCAGCCATCAACGTTTAGATTTAGCTTGAGGTTGTTTTAGGCATGTGGAAACTAACAATGAAGACAATAAAGATGAATACTTGATTCAAAAATACATATATTATTAAATTAACTAAACACATTTTGAACAAAATTAACATAGCTTTTAATTTAAATTAAATAAATAATATTTCACAACAAAAGAAACAACAATGTTTTAACAAATCGTATTAAATAATCTGATGACAGAACTGTAAACAGAATAGCTGAAACTTTAACAAAATAAAGAGTAACTCAGTTTCCTCTAATCATTAACCCATGTTTGTATAATGTAGTTAACTCCGTGTGTTGCTGCTAGCATACATAATACCTGACGTGGAAACGTTACTCGTGGATGGGGCTACAGAGCTGCTAGAAAGACAGTCGAACCCGGTGCATTCCTCCATCTGAATGTGGAGCACTTTTGCTAAATGTTTAGACAAATTGCTCGTGTTACTGCCCTTACATTATTGCACTTTAGGCAACGAGCATCGAGACGGGTAAAGTTTAACCACACCTCGGAGCGCCTTCTCTCCGCCATCTCCGCAGTGTGTTGCTGCATGTAGGAGCTGCGTGTGTGTAAACGGCCCCGCCCCCTCGCACACAGACGGGGGAGAGAGATCTCGTCTGATCGAAAATACATCATAGACGCATTTGTTTGTCTTTTTGCATATTAGAAACGAGTTGGCGACACTCAGACTGCGATATAATGCTTTTGTAGCAATAATACATGACATATATTTGTTAAATGTCTCCAGTACCGATAAAAATACCGATAACGTTGGAGGTTAACGGCGCGTAAAACACATGTGATGACGTCACCATCGAATCGACGACTGAATTAGTTGGCAACTAATTTGGTAATCGATTTTAATCGATTAAGTCGATTAGGTGTTGCACCCCTAACCGAGAATAACACGAATTTCGGCCATTGTTGTTGATCACGTGGTCTATGAAGGTCTATGGGACGCCCTGCCCGTAGAAGCCTGACGGTCAAGGGGTCCGCTGTCCGCAATGAAGGTCTATGGGACGCCCTGCCCGTAGAAGCCTGACTTCCAAGGGGTACCCTGTACGTAATAGAGTGACGGGGAGGGGCCCTGAGCGTCCGTCAATATGTGACGCGATGGGAGTGAGAACGTGTTGCACACACACACACACACACACACACACAGATGGCAGAGAGAACGCACTCCGAGGTGTGGTTACACTTGACCCGTCTCGATGTGGACAATGCTCGTTATCAAAAGTGCAATAAGAGTTTAGCATGTCAGGGTGGTAACATGAGCAATTTGTGTAAACATGCAGATATGAAAAACTTACTTAGCCGGTTAGCTCGTTAGCATGCTAGCATGCTAGCTAACTCAGCACGTGGGATAAACCAGATGTCAAGGTGTGGGTTAGTTTTTAGTGGGCTATTCAGAGATTCAAACCCGTCGACTAGGGGGTAATTCTCCGTTTCAGATAAATCTATGGCATTGGCGGACTCACTTATTTAAAAAGTGTTTTTTTATTGGGGGGAGGCGGTGTTCGCGCTACATTATGATACTAAAATACTGTGTCAGCTACTATATAGCTTTAGACTGTGTGCCACCCTGCCTGGTGCATCCAGTATTTAATACTAACAGTGACCTGATGTGATATGACCAAAACCCCATAGCTAATGTGTAATGTTCTATCCACAAATAACATATCCCAATTTAGTAGGGATAGGGCTGAATTATTAAAGACTGTGGTACCGTTAAAGGGGAAAGGAAACACCATTACAGCTATAATATTCCGGTAGTTTATTCATTTTACAATGGATATTGATCGTAATATTTATTGTATATGATATTACTCACCAAAAGAGAATTAATTATCCGCCAGCCGGGTGGGGAATTCTGTGACCAGGCCGCTGCCATTAGGGGAGTCCCAAATGGTGACGTCACTGTGTGGGTCCTCGCTCCGGGTATCCATACCGAAAGTCAACACAACGTGGCAGATATGGCAGCGATGGAGGAATTTTGCAATGAGATCGACGTTTTGAACGATGCTACGGGCTCCGTAGCGTCCAGCTAGCTTAGCCGCTAGCTTAGCGATAAATACACACAGCGTTGTATTCTCCTCCCCCTGTCGGCCCTAAAAGCTTCAGAGGGCGGATACCTGAGCTCCATAGCGTCCAGCTAATGTGAAACACACACACACACACAGCGTTAGCGGGACATTCTCCTCCCCCTGACGGCCCTAAAAGCTTCAGAGGGCGGATAGCTGGGCTCCGTACCGTCCAGCTAGCTTAGCCGCTAGCTTAGCGATAAATACACACAGCGTTGTATTCTCCTCCCCCTGTCGACCCTAAAAGCTTCAGAGGGCGGATACCTGAGCTCCATAGCGTCCCGCTAATGTGAAACACACACACACAGCGTTAGCGGGACATTCTCCTCCCCCTGTCGGCCCTAAAAGCTTCAGAGGGCGGATAGCTGGGCTCCGTAGCGTCCCACTAGCTTAGCCGCTAGCTAAAGGTAAACATAGATGGCTACATAGAATATGAATAAATCGTCACCGATGTAGAGGATATATTTTTTTATTCACTTTGAACTCGGCCAATTGGATTTTAATGCTTTGGGATTTAAGTTAGGCTACATAGTACGTGCATAGTTAGTGCTAACCCATGCTTTGAGCAGCTTCTCATCCTTTAGTGGCAGCCTATGGAAATGTACTTCTTCCTTCTTTGTAAAAACCATTTGTGCAGCCTGGGGCAATACAATACGCTCCTGACGACGACCATTTTCTTTTGTTGGAAACCACTGGTGCATTGCACGCCATGCTGTTTGCAGCTGTATTGAGCTTTGGCCCAGGAAGCCGTACCCACACAGTGACGTCACTGGGAAAGTCCCGGATCGATGGAAGCGCCCAAGGTCATTAGGCGCGTATTTCAAAAAATAAATTCGTATCTCGATCGTTTACATTGGAAATAGACTAGATAAATACATTTCCTAATGGGAATATTGCCGCATGGAAAGCAGTTTGAAAAGTGTTTCCATTTCCCTTTAAGCTCCGACATTATCGGTCTTTTTCGGTAGGCAGACATGTAAAAAATATGTTGTATGTATTATTGCTACACAAACATTATATTGCAGTTTGAGTGTCGCCAACTCCGTTTCTAATACGCAAGAAGACTGCGTCTATGATTATTTTTAGTATTTTCGATCTTCCGAATCCAGATGAGAGATCTCTCCCCCGCCATTACACACACGTGGCTGCTACATGCAGCAACACACACACGGAAGAGATGGCGGAGAGAACGCGCTCCGAGTGTGGACAATACTCGTTACCAAAAGTGCAATAAGAGTTTAGCATGTCAGGACGGTAACACAAGCAATTTGTCTAAACATTTAGCAAAAGTGCACCACATTCAGACGGAGAAATGCACCGGTTCGACTGTCTTTCTAGTAGCTCTGTAGCCCCATCCACGAGTAACTTTTCCAGGTCAGGTGATGTATGCTAGCAGCAACACACGGAGTTAACTCAATTATACAAACATGGGTTAATGATTAGGTAACTGAGAGTTATTTATTTGTTAAAGTTTCAGCTATTCTGTTTACAGTTCTGTCATCAGATTATTTAATACCATTTGTTCACACATTGTTGTTTCTTTTGATGTGAAATATTAGACATTTAATTTAAATAAAAAGCAATGTTAGTTTTGCTCACAATTTGTTTAGTTAGTTTACCTTAATTTTTCTGCAAAAGAACAGATAAAAGTATTAGTACCGTTAACGATACCCATCCATACAATTTAGCTTATCTTATGTAAAATCAACCCACTGGTTTTGGCTTATTGGCCATCAATGCCAGTTTAACTCCTAAAACTAGAGGCTTGCTAATGTCAGAAACTAGATGTGATTGTATTATGTAAGCTTATCTTTTGTATTTGTTCCTCTCCCTTTTCTTTTTTTTAGACATTTCTTTTCTCCAGCAGTGAGTGTCTGCAGTCAAAGTACATCAGTAATGAAAGACACACACACACACACACATACATGCACTCTCACACACACACACAGACACACACACAGACACACACACACATACACACACACGCACGCACGCACACACACACACATAGACACACATACACACACATATACAAACAGACACACACTCTCACACACAGAGACACATACACACACATATACACACACACACACTATCACACACACAGACACTCACACACAGATACACACACATATACGCACAGACAGAGACACACACACTCTCACACACAGACACACACACACACACACACATACACACAGAGACACACAGACACACATACATTAATGACATCGTTTTTTTTATCACATTTTGTTTAACATCAAAGAGGAGTTCAGAAGGGTAACAACTCTTCATCTGGAGCCAACCTTTTTGACGAAACTGGACTTCTACACCCCCAAACTGCTGAAGATATTTGGGAAGAAAGGCGGGGTTGCAGGCTCAACAATAAAACTGATACTGGATTCATTCAGTGAGGTAAACTTTGAAATTCATACAACGACATTACTTTTACTGACGAAAAATAATAATGGCATGCGCAGGCCTTTACAGATACATTTTCAGCATCTTTTAAGTAATTACGTGTTTTCTCACCTCTCCCCCTCTCTCTTAAAGGTGGGGTAGGTAAGTTTGAGAAACCGGCTCGAGTGCGCTAGAATTTGAAAATACACAACGGAGAAAATCTGCTACTTCCTTACAGAGCCCCTCCTCCAACGCACACGAACGCGCACATGACCAATGAGGGCACGAGATAAGTTTGTGCACAGATGGAAGGCTGACAGGCAGGTAGGCCATCCAGTTACTTTAGCCGGGCCGGCTCAGATGATTGGTTGTACTTTTTACGGAACTACGGCTTCCACAGATGACGTTATTTTATGGATTTTTTGTCAAAGCACTTCAGATATTCATTGCTATCGGGATGTTAAGAGCATTCCATGGAATATAACAAAAAGTGTATCTCGAGCCGGTTTCTCAAACTTACCTACCCCACCTTTAAACTGCCTGTTTTTTAGACTAAAATGTAAACGTGAAGCATTCTCTTAAAATGTGTTTTGATTGCTGTATTTCTATATACATGAATACGTTTACAATGATGTAGTATTCTTTATTCTAATTTACATTTCTGTATAAACAGCAAAATGTTGAAGGTAGACGAGATGCCATCATCCGCTGCCTGATGGAGTTCCTTGGAGAGAGTACAGAGGAACTCATCAAAGACTACCCGGTAAATGTTATGATGATTGTTGAATTCATGTTTAATATGTTGTCTGTTCTTCAATATTTGTAAATAAGTATCTCTATAGTTGAGCAACTTGTGCCATCATTTGGAGAAAAAAATATTCAGATTAGCTCATTTAGCATTAAATAAGGGAGGCGTGTGGTGCAGTGGAAGAGTGCGTTGGTCACAGGTTCAAACCCCACTGCAGTCAGCATGTCGTTGTGTCCCTGAGACACTTCACCCCAAAGTGCTCCTGTGGGGATTGTCCACAGTATTGAGTATGTAAGTCGCTTTGGATAAAAGCGTCTAACAAGTGACATGTAATGTAAAATACATTTAACATAAGTTATATATTTTTACTGCATTTGATGTATTATTGATAGATTTTATTTTATACTTTCTCCATTTCATTTTCTGATTGAAAATGTGTTAGAATTTATGGTTGAGACGTTAAAACCCAAATTCCCTCCTAATACTTAATGCAGTTTACATATTGTTATTTACTTCTTGGTTGGAACAAAGCATATCTTTATTTAAATGAGCTGCATTCAGACCCATGTCATTGATGGACCAAAAAAAGACATGGTAATATAAATTCCCTTCATTAACTTACCCCATCCTTATTTGAGTTGAAGGACACTAGATAATCTACTTAAATACTGAATGAAATGCCCACTTTAATGTAATGAGTCTCACACAGTAACATTACATTACATTACATTGCATTTAGCTGACGCTTTTATCCAAAGTGACTTACAATAAGTACATACGACCAGGAAGACACAAACCTGAAGAAAACAGAATCATATAAGTACATCAGGTTTCATAGAGCCAAACATTTCAAGTGCTACTCAGCTGGCTATAGATAAGCCAGTCCTATGTTAGTATATAAGTGCCTTGTTAGTAATTCTATCGCTCGAAGTGGAGTCGAAAGAGATGAGTTTTCAGTCTGGAAGGTGTGTAAGCTTTCTGCTGTCCTGATGTCAATGGGGAGCTCATTCCACCATTTTGGAGCCAGGATAGCAAACCCACGTGTTTTTGCTGATGGGAACTTGGGTCCCCCTCGCAGCGAGGGTGCAGCGAGTCGTTTGGCTGATGCAGAGCGGAGTGCACGCGCTGGGCAGGGTTTCCGCTAGGATTTACAGAATTTATTTTACCGGAGAAATTTGAAACTTACCGGTCATGTTTCAATAATAATAATAAGAATTTTGTAGCAGAGTTTCCATTAGCAGGTAATCACCGGACTAGGACCGGATATGCTGATGTTTAAAACGCAGTTGATGGGGCTCATTTTTATATTGCTTCAGTTTATAATCGCACATTTTATAACAGATCAAAAAATTCAGATTCATTTTTCAATAAATGATTCCACAAACAACAAACAACATAATTATTACATTCAAAGAAACTACTTGTAGTAGATGAAGTACATTATTCAAAAGTTTACATTAACTTTGAATAATAACACGGGAGAAACGGATGCTCTCTTTTCCTCTCTCCCTCTCTCTCTCTCCCTCCCTCTCTCCTGACAGCCCGTCAGTTTCTCATGCAGCGCGCTAAACAGTGGGCGGGGCTTCAGGTGATTATACAGAGCTGCGTGTCTCCGTCTGACTCAGCAGCTGATCTGATCTCTCTCTCGGGTCCGGGTACACTTCACTCGCGTTTATGTCCATATCAATCAGACCCAGCTCTCCTGATCGGCCTTTATAGAGAGCACCGATCAAACTATTAAGAGTGAATATCGGCCGATAATGATCGATCGGAGCATCGGACATTTTGACCGGCATGTTTTGAATTTACCGGTTTTTATTCAATTTTACCAGCTAAAAACCGGTAATTACCGGCTAACGGAAACCCTGGCACTGGGGTGTACAGTTTAACCATGTCCTGGATGTAGGAAGGGCAAGATCCATTCGCAGCATGGTTTGCAAGTACGAGTGTCTTGAAGTGGATTCTAGCAGTTACCGGGAGCCAGTGAAGAGAGCGGAGGAGCGGAGTGGTGTGGGAAAATGTTGGAAGGTTGAAGACCAGACGAGCCGCTGCATTCTGGATGAGCTGCAGAGGTCGGATGGCACATGCAGGTAGACCAGCCAGGAGGGAGTTGCAGTAGTCTAGGCGTGAGGTGACGAGAGCCTGGACCAGAACCTGGGTGGCTTTCTGGGTCAGCTGGGGACGAATCTTCCTGATGTTGTACAGCGTATATCTGCAGCAACGGGTTGTAGCAGCGATGTTTGCAGTGAAGGACAGGTTGTTATCTAGGGTCACACCCAGATTCCTTGCAGTCTGAGTCGGGGAAACAACAGAGGTGCCGATGTTGATTGTCAGGTCAAGAGTGGGACAATCTTTTCCCGGAAGGAAAAGCAGTTCAGTCTTGTCAAGGTTGAGCTTGAGGTGATGAGCAGACATCCACTGAGAGATGTCAGCTAGACAAGCAGAGATGCGTGCGGCGACCTGGGTCTCTGAGCGGGGAAAGGACAGAATTAATTGGGTGTCGTCAGCATAGCAGTGGTATGAAAAACCATGCGGGCTAATGACCGATCCGAGCGAGTTTGTGTACAGGGAGAAGAGGAGGGGACCAAGAACAGAGCCCTGAGGGACCCCTGTAGTTAATTGACAAGGGTCGGACTCGGACCCTCTCCAAGTTACCCTGTAGGTACGGTCTTTGAAGTATGAGGTGAGGAGGGAAAGTGCAGAGCCTGAAACTCCAAGTTCTTGGAGAGTGCGAAGGAGGATCTGATGGTTCACCGTGTCGAATGCAGCTGACAGGTCCAACATGATGATGACAGAGGAGAGGGATGCTTCTTTGGCAGTGTGCAGTTCCTCAGTGACAGCAAGGAGGGCCGTTTCTGTGGAGTGACCTGCCTTGAAACCAGACTGGTGCGGATCCAGAAGGTTGTTCTGATGGAGATAACAGGAGAGTTGTTTTAAGACAGCGCGTTCAAGTGTTTTAGACAGGAACGGGAGGAGAGAGACAGGCCTGTAGTTTATAACATCAGAAGGGTTGAGAGTGGGTTTCTTTAGGAGAGGGTTTACTCTTGCCTCCTTGAGACTGTTTGGAAGGTGACCAGAAGTTAGAGAAGTGTTGATGAAATGGGTGAGAAACGGTAGAATATCAGGAGCGATAGTCTGAAGGAGGTTTGAAGGGATAACAGTAACATGTTTTGACAGGATGTAAGCAAGGACATCGTCAAAGAGCTCATGAAGATCTTTGTCGTCAGCGACAGCGCAGCGCAGGGAGACGCAAATGCTGGTCATGTGTCGATCGTCATAGAGGGATCTGAGGTGCAGGATGGGTGCAAAAGTGTGACAAACGCATGCATACTGCTCATGGGCATAATCTATGCCATGATCTTGGTTTTCCCACCAAAGGTAAAATACACCTTTGAAGTGTTCCAAAAGCTCTTTCTCGAGCTCAATTCGCAAAGGGTGTCTCCTAAAGTCCAGACCTTGAGCTCCAAACTTTTAGCCTAGAAAGTGGAATGTAATAAGTACATTTAGTTAGGTGCAAACTGTTGGTACTTTCCTTTGTTTTCTTCTTCATAGCACTGTGTACTTCTCCTCTACTGTAACTCCATTTAAAAATGGAAATATTGTCATTTTAACATCAGTTCTTGAAGTTAGTTCATATTTCAAAATGTTGGATTAACTAATTCAAATAATCATAAAAAATACAATTTTTAGGGTTTATTTTTATTTATTTTCCTTTGTTTTGTCCTCGAGTCTGATTGTTGTTGGTGGTTTTTTTTGTAACTTGTGTATAGTATTTTTCTAAATGTGTGTATGAATAAAAACATTATATTTAGTCAAATGTATTCACGATTTTGTACTTTTACATTGTTATATATGTGTTGTAAGCTGTTGTCTAAAACATGACAAAATAAAGTTGATTTTGTTGTTTCATGTTTTGTAGTAGCCTTAATATAAGAATGTATAAAAACTAATGGAAATAGAGCTGATGTTTAATGTAGAAGAAATGATATGTAAATATGACTTAAATATTTTTGCAATAAAAATAAAGAATAGCAAGTAAAAACTACATGAAAAGCTAAATAGTTTTTACTGGAGATTTGTAATAAGATCTAAATGTAATCTTAAGTCAAATCTACTATGCAATAGTAAGTAAAATCTACTATGCAATAGTAAGTAGAGTCAAATGTACTATGCAATAGTAAGTAAAATCTACTATGCAATAGTAAGTAGAGTCAAATGTACTATGCAATAGTAAGTAAAATCTACTATGCAATAGTTAGTACAATGAGTAAAATGTACTATGCAATAGTAAGTAAAATCTACTTACAAAAACTGAGTGAGACAGTAAAGTTTACTCAAGTGCCTTTAATAACAAACACTTCTTAACTGTAAGTAGATTTTACTTGAAATATAAGATGTTACATTTACTTAGGTTTTCTAAGTCCGTTTTGTTACCTCGATTTTCCTAAGTAAATGTTACTCCCCGTTTTTTTCAGTGCAGGTGGCATCCTTACTCGGTGCCCGAACCACCTCAACCGGCTCCTTTCGACACGAAGGAGGAGCGGTTCAACTCCGAGTCCCTCCCGGATTACTGAACTTCTCACCATATCCCTAAGGGAGACACCAGCCATAGGGTTAGGGTATACCAAATAGGATAAGAAGATAACATATTACAAAAAAAGTGTTTAAAGTGATAAAGTAACTGTGTAGCAAGATATCACAGTAAAACGTTGAGCATTTGAATGAACATGTTAAATATATGTTGAATGAATGTGATCAAGCGATCGGATCTCTCCAATACAAACACGTACTTGGATACGTCAGCTGGTAATTTCATCACAAAAGACGCACGTTAAAACCAAAGCCAAGAATCACGATCCAATTATCTTTGCCATCCACACCCAAACCTGTCAAACCTGCACACATTGTAAGGGTTGCATGACGAGCTACTTGGTGTTCTAAGAGAATTATCATGATTTTTTACATACCTGATTCGCTTCTGGCTACTATTAAAAGAATCGAGGGACGCAGCAAAGAGCTCACAGCTGCTCTCTTACCCAATACTACCAGTCATCCTCCGAGGACGAAAGCCTGTCTCAACTGGAAAAGGTAAGACAATGATGATGACTAGCATGATAGAGGCAGTGGTGATTAATAGCTGTACAGTACTTAGTTGTATAAAGTGATTACCTTGGGTGTTTCATTTTACAACCCAAATGTTATCCTTTCGCCTCTATCTACTTGTCTTTCATCCTTTCTTTATAACTAATGCTGTTGATGTATTGTGATTTTAAAAAGGTCTATCATCTGGCCGGGGACAACAGCTGGAAATTAGCAATGTTGGTTAAAGCTGCTGTTGTTTGCGACCGTTGATCAATGGGGAATGTCCATGACACTATAAACATATAAACTAAACTAAACTTTGAGGGTTAAAGGTGACTTAATAATCACAGCCACCGCAAAGACGGAAAGTAAGGATGCTGAAAATCAACCGCCTTTTAAACTCATCTGATTTCTGACCTGAATATTTATGAGTGATAGCAAGATTTGGTTACTGAGTGAATTTGAATTTGCATAAATGTCCATGATTGAGGAAGCCAGTAGGTTTGATGCACTTTGTTCAAATATCTCTTTTGTCCTTTTCAGAAAGTGTTGGTCTTATCTTCAGGTTGTGGCCCATGATGAGGATGAGGTCCGGTATGATGCTGCTCCTGCTAATGCAGACATTTTTAGGATGGACAGGTAAAGTATTTTTAATATCTTTCCTTTACGGATCAATTGCTTTACAGTCAAAAGGATCATTTGAGAATTACCCAGTCCTCTCCTTTCTCCTAAAGGTTCATGGAACATTTCTAGAGTCTTTTAGCTCCTTGTTTTGGCATTATAGAACAAATTCCAAGTGGAAAAACACATGAGTTATAGGTGCATTTATTAAAGCAGTTTATCCAAAAACCAAAGCCATTTTGCTTCAAGCTTTTGGTCTTTATTCAGAATAACCATGCATTTTGTAAAACTTGTAAAAACTACACAAAACTAAGGTAATAAACCAAAAAACAAAGCTCCTGGGCTCAGCAGAGGATGACAAATTAATATCAACAATCAATAAGTTGAGTTTCTTCTCTTTTGTCTAATTGTTGTCAAATGTTTACTATCCTTTTAGTTGTAGTTGGTTCCACCGCCTCTTGAAAGAAATAAATCTCTGATAGCTTTTTAGTTTTTCCAGCTAGTAACTAAGAACGAACCTGTAAATAATGGTGGTGCTAACAGACATTTATTCTTGCCAATATTGCTTTATACTCATACTCAAAAACACAATGATGTCTGTGCTTTTTAAATCTCATCGGTGTGAATGACCAACAGATTAAAAAAATGCCCATTCAGTTTGCAATTTAGGACTTCCTAACTACAAATTCATTTATTTGACAATAATAAGAAGTTATCGCTGTATTCTCTGGTAAGAAGTATGTAGTATGATGGGAATTTATAATAATTCAATAGGTTTTCTAACTACAAAATGTTCTCAGACCGAAGGGTGTCGCCTTGACCTTTGTCAGGCAATTATCATATGGAGGGTAGGGTTGTAATTAACATACTATACTTCACCCCACCTTTCTTAAGGTGGGGTTCTTAAGGCCTGTAAGTGGCGCTGTACTTCTGCCACAAAATACAACAAAAGCAGCGAAGAAGACCCCGGAGCATGGTTGCCATGGTTTCCCGCGGTGGATTTAGCAACACGCAGTAGTTCATGTAATTCTCCATGTCCACTTGTTGCTGATGGTTGTGGGAGAGGAGCTGTAGATTTTGCACTAACATCTGTAGCATTGTCGAGCTGTAGATGTTGTACTAACATCTGTAGCATGGTCAGTAGCAGTAGCACTAGCAGTGCTAGCTCTAGCAGTAGCTACTGACTATGCTACTGCAGTGAGCAGCAGAGGTGGGGAGAGGCGGGGCTATGGCTTCATCTATCAGGAAATGTTCGTAGCCTATAGAGGCGATTATACGGAGCCGTTTGCCCCCCCAGAGCATTCCGTTTGCAGATCTATCCACCTTGGGACCCGTTGTCGTTTATATTCCGTTTTTTTCGTTTTTTTTACGGCCTCGTGTAAATGAAAGGGCTATACGTAAGAGAAACTATGCAGATAAACGCCGTTTCGTTCTCGTGTAAACGGAGTCTAAGACTGTAATGTAAGTTACCTAGCTGAATGAGTCCTCTTCCTGTGTCTCTTGCCTGTATACAGTCATTGCTTTCCTGTGTAACATGGTCAGATCTTTGTATCACATCAGTGGTGCAGGTTATCTGTCCTTCCAGCTGGAAATAGATTGATTCTGTTAAATGCTAAAACTCAGGGGTGTCCAAACTACAGCGCGTGGGCCATTTTGAATCGGCCGTCAGCAAATTAAAAAAGTATAATTGAATGCGGCCCACAAATTAAACTTGAGCTGGTCTTGTATTGTACTTCTTAAAAATATCTGTACACATATGTTAGTGTTCATGTGTTAATAAGCCCACTTTCAGTAAATTCAAGTTGAAAACATGTTCTAACAAATTTAAGTTGTCAAGAAAAAAAAACAATAACTTATTTATATAAGAACCTTGAAATATACCCTTCCTATTTCCTCCCATGATGAGCAATCTAAGGCTTCTGTTTTAAAGAATGAGCTGCTAACAGAATAAATGAAACCCTATGGAAAGCTGTCATGTTGGCTGTTGTATCAAGCATCATTTATATACATTTGATAGCTTTTCTAACTTATAACTTCACTTATGAGGCTATAAACCTGACCTCTAGTTAGTGGCCAAGCCCTTCGAATATTTTGGCCCTCGTGAAAAAAGTTTGGACACCCCTGCTATAACTCTATATTAAATAACACAACTTTGGTTTAAGCTTGTATGTTTGTTCTTTTTTTACCAGAAGGTGATTAAGTGGGGAATTTCCACCACATGTAATGTGGGTTAACAGATATTTTGCTTCCACTTTAACCAGGAACTGCCACGGCAACTGCAGCTACTCGATCTCCACGACATTGCCCTGTGGGTTCATCTGGAGAGGGTGTGACTGTGCTGCATCCAGCCTCCTTGATTGCCTTGATTGCAGTAACTCAGGCCATCTGGGTCTGGTGCCCTGCAGTTATTTAAAGCCTCTGCTCCTCTCTGTCTTCCCTCTGCTTCTCCCTGCAGATACCCCGGTTTTGTTGAGCATGCTATGAGTTTCTTCAATTGCTTCACTTTGTGCACTTCAACACTCTCACACTCATACATGTCCATACAATCCTCACCCTGCATTTACACTACTGATACCACTGGCATCCACACCTCATACTTCACTTGCTTTGCACTTAATTAATTCGGTTGATTTGAATGTTTTGCTTAAATAAACATCTTTTGTTAAACGTGGATATGGTGTGTCTCCTCTTTGTTGTGGCCTTTTGAGCCGTTCATAACAGTAATGTTCATATAAAACTAGAGACAGCACTTTGTACCCCAGCACCAACCGACATACAAAAGAGATTTTTTATGGTTTTTAAAGGTCACCTATTATGAAAAATCCACTTGTTCATGTATTTTCTACATCAACATGTGTCCCCTCTGTGGAAAGAGACTCTGAAAGTTTCAGGAAAAAGATTCTCCCTCTTTTTGTCCTGATCCATTTATATAAAAACCTGTCTGAAAATGAGCCGATCAGATTTTGGCCCCTTTGTGATGTCATAACGTTTTTTTGGGTTGAGTAACCATTAGCCAATCAGCAACCAAGGTAACCCCAGTGGCGATCTGTTCACCTGTCATTCTGATCATACAGTCAATAACTTTGTTGTTATTAGCATCTGGTTAGCTAGCTATGCTAACGAATATAAGAAGCTTTTTCTACAACCAGTGAGGTAAAGTCACATCTTTATATGATCATTATAGTTATCAAAAAACAAGAGAATAAAGTAAACGGGTATAAAATACTATATGACAGTAAAAAAAAGTTGTTATTAATAAACAAGAATACAGTTTGAAAGGAGATTGATTTGTAAAATATCCATAAAGAAAAAGTAAATATGCTTACAGTTCTGTTTCATATGGGTGTTGAGAGATGTTTCCATAGATCTCTTCATTTTGCTCTCAAAGCACCAGATTGATGCTTTCAACTTCAATATTTAAAAAAAAAAATCTTCCCGGTGGAGCATGCCCCTGGACCCCCCTAGAGCAGGTTAGGTTCCCCCCCCCCCCCCTCCCACACTTAAATCATGTCCTATGATAGGAAACTAAATACATTTGCACACATCTTGTGTCCATATCTTTCTGTTTGGTGGTTATGCCACAACCGTGCACGTGAATGCATGCGCGAGTCATGGCAAGATATCTGTTATGTTTTGCATGGGGCTTTTGTTGTTTTTGTGTTTTACTTGTTGTGTGCTCCTTTTACCACTCACTACTCTGTCTTTCCGTCTCTGCAGGGCTGGTGTGTGACAGGGGGGCGTGGCTGGTTTACTCCTGGCTGCAGATGAGGCACACCTGTTCCCACTCTCATGATTAACCTGCTCTTTAAGAGCCTGGCCCTCACATCACTTCTCTGCCAGAGTATTACATGCTGTCCCGCGGTCCGGAGTGCCTTTCTGCAGCCTGGAGTCTGTTGTTGTTCACTTTGCAGTTAGTTAAGGAGTTCTTTTTGAGTTTTTGTCACATTGAAACTTTATTTTTGTCAGTCTCCGCTTTGGGGTCCAAGTAGTATCTAAACGTCACAATATCTGGATGAAGAGGTTGCTTTTTCTTTGCACAGCATGAAAGAAAGGCCAAATGAATGTGCTGTGATTTTTAAGCAGAGATCAATAATTTGTACGGCCCTCGGAGGATGTTGAAAAAATTGAAATGGCCCTTGAGAGGAAAAAGGTTCCCCACCCCTGATCTAAAGTAACAGACAGAGAATCAGCACTTTTGAAACAGGGCTGAAACAGAGGAGATTATGGGTAATGCTGCAATGATCTATTTGGTGTTTGGAGCCAAACACTTCAGAGACATGTTTTGTATATATCTGAGAACTATAATATATTGATGAAAAACAGTATAATAGGGGACCTTTACAGCCACATTTAAAACAACAGGTTTATGATCCCAACTTGTACAATACAAAATGGGAATTCTCATCCATCGCAATATGCAAATAAAAAATGAATGTATTACTTAACCTGTTTAGCCCTGAGCCTGTTTTTCAGGTCTCAGGCTCGAAAATGACATTCCCAGAACAAATGACCATATCTTTCCTTCTAAAAGGGTTAACTTAATAATCTTTTCTCTCAAAGTAATGATAAACCTGTGAGTTGGATGTAGAAAAGTCCGAATCAATATAGATGTTTTTTATTTTAAAGAAAATTCAGATTGAACATGGTAAAAAACTGTAAATTATAGTGTCTGTCCAAAAATATGTTGTACTTATCGTGAAAACTAACCTTGGATGATGGGTTAGTAGACTAAAAGCTTTAGGAATTCAAAGTACAACATATAATAAGTACCCTGTATCAAGATTGATGCAAAACAAGTGATATTTGACCTTTTTAGACAGATTTAGCAAAAAAAACCTCTTGGGTGAATTTTCCTTATCTCTGGCCTCCCTTTTTTTGCCGCTCGTTGCTAATTCAGAGGCTCAGCGTTAGCATTGTGGGTTTTTTGGAGAAAAAAAATTAAAATGATCAGTTAGATGAGTTTCTTTCCGTTACATGGATATAACACATTCATAGTTTATTAAATGAACATGCCCTTAGACACTGTTTTCTGCAAGATATTGCAGGAGGCCCCCATAACCGGGGGCTCTCGGGCTTAACAGGTTAATGTTTAAACCTGTTTTTTCTTAACCAAGTAAAAGCGTCCTATGATTAAATTATCAAGTAAAGTTTGAGCGCAGAAATTCAGTTGACTGCTCAATTGCAACCTGAGCTGCCATATGGCTTGACAGATGTTTTTTCTTTGACTTCAGCAAGATCTGCGATAACAATTAAACAACCCTGTCTCCTAAAAATTACGTTCCCACAGAACTAAACTGCATTCTCAATTACGTTTAGCTAGAAACTTATTTTCTCCCACGTTACGTTCGTTATGAACGTATCTCAAATACGTTTATTTTCTACATATCTTCTAGAAGCATATTTTCTCCCACGTTACGTTTCTTATGAACGTATCTTAAATGCGTTTATTTTCTACATATCTTTGCCATTTATTGTCTTGCTTATAATAATGATAATAGTCATTTATAAATATCATTTTAGAGCACACATTTTAAATCAGTAGGCGAGGCTGTAATTTCCCCAGCTATTACTCTCATGAGCGAGGCAGAAAATAATAGTTTTTAACATGCCAAAAAGCTGCTGTGTCGTTTATTGCACCTCAAACATTAAAACAAATCCAGAGTTACGTGTTTCTGTACTTCCTCTAAGAAGAAAGGACAGTAACAGAAGATCTCTGTGGCTTCAGATGTGGTGTTAACGCAATATGATATCCGAAAAAAATTCAGTTTAGGATGGCCGAAGACACTACACTACCCATAATCCCCAGCTATCGTTTGGGACTACAGTCCCGTTGAGAAATCCCGTGATTAATCTTCAAGCTCTGGGACTGGATGTTGGAGTGGCAGTGTGCCAAGGTTACGCCGATCGTCAAGCTCTTTGAAATGGAACGAAACCACGGCAGACTATTCAAAACTGGACTCGAACGCCCCCCCAAAAATGCACATGCTGGCTATTGTGTTTCGCAACATGTTCTCTATGGCACGTCTCGACTGGGAATTGTAGTTTTAAAAGACGTTTTTGTTTTTCCAAAAATTAGAAGTTGACAGTATTAAACTGTGTACAGCCCTGAAGGTTTAGGCGATAGGAAACACATTGGTGTGTACAAATTTAAAACATGTAATTACTAAATGGGTGAAAATCGCTTGTGTCCATAATGCGCAGCATTAATATATACCCAATGACAGCTCATTGTTACTTTGTCATTCTACTCCATTACAATTCAGAGGTTAACCTGGTATTTTTACTCCACTATATTTATTTTAGTTACTCTGCAGATTCTGATTAATGATGTGAAATATAAACAACCCTTAAAGCAGACTTTAGTTACACCTGAGTTAAAGTCAGGGAAAGGTGATTGTCAAGTGCCAACAATCAGGAGAGATATTTGATAGTTGGTGCTTGAGAAGACTAAACATTTATCTGCAGATCTCTATAAAGTATATTAATTACTCGTTATTCTCTACTAATAGTTAATTAAAGACTGTATATAAATGCTATTTTTCACATCTCTTTCAAGATTTCAAGATGTTCTAAGGTTTATTGACATATCATATACACAACTACGGTGTAGTTATGCAATGAATGAAAACCTTGGGTCACAGGTTCCTCAACAGTGCATTACAAGACATCTATCAATATGTGTGTGTACCTCCACCATTAAACTGTCAAATTCTGCACATTTCTTATTCTATCTACATACATAAGAGTATAATTAAAGTGTATAATATCAGTTAAAATAAGTGCTTCAACATAGTTAACATTGCAGGAAAGCGATACATTAGACGTTAAGTACTTTGTCAGGCTTAATATTTATCTGTAGATAGATACCCCCAAAGCTTTTTTCTTATTTGAAAGAAGACCTTAACCTAAAGTATTCTTTAATGTGTAAGGTTAATTAGTTTTTCTGTTTTGCACCTCCTCCTATTAATATCTTTGTACATCCTGCACTAAACTGTTTTATTGTAGAGATCACTTACAGTATCTTCTTGATTTTTTTACATTCTATACTTCTATCATTGACCTTCTACTTTCCCCCTATGAAAGTATGTACTCTTAATATTTTTTTCATCAAATACCATTATTCAACAAAAATAACATTATTCAACAAAAATAATTAAATAACGTGCTTTAACCACTAGGCGGTGCACACAAGGTACACACAGCATACTAATAATAACTTTGTATTATTAGTGTAGGACACTTATGTATGTATAACATCTGAAGATGTGTAGTTTTATTCATGATTTTACATAATTTTACAGGATATTGCTATACTATTTCTCATGTTTTAATTCTAAACATTAATATCTGATTTGTAAAACATTACAGACATATCCGTAATTTAATGGTAAGCTATTGAAATTGTGATTCCATAGATGTGTCTACCTTCACCCAAATCCCCTGACTATTCCCTCAACTCAGTATTTGCATTCTTATATTCAAAGAAAATCAGTAATATCTTTAAAACTACAAGTTATTTTCTATCAGCTGTGCACCGTTATGGTGTAAATATATCTACCAATTGGATCAAATATAAAAGTCAGCGAATTAATATTGATACTGCAAGGAGACGTATTTTGTGAAAAGAAATGCAAGATGTTGTTTAATTGTTGATATATTTATCATCCACATCGCATATTCAGTTTTGGTGGCAGTTCTCTTGTTTGTCCAGAAGTCTTCTCATCAGGGCTCTATAAATAAAGAACTACGGCAGATGTGTAATATTTAAAGCAGCCGAACCGTGTATTACAATGCCGTTATGTGATGATTTTTCGGATATCATATCGCATTAACATCATATCCCAACATGCATTGCGGCTAAAATATTCAATCAACGAGCTTCAAGCTGAGGATCTTGGGTAATCTGTTCAATGGGTTTGTGGTGTGTATCCTCGAAATGTCCCTTATAGGCCTACGTCTGTTTCCGGTGACTTTAATTACTGTCACAATCTGCTTTCTCACTCACCTATTTTCTGCATGAACATTCCTTAGTCACCTGGTAGTCACACCCTGTCTCTCTCTCACTCTGTTACACCCATCAGCTCCATTAGTATTTAGGCCCACTTCACTTTCACCTCAGTGCCAGATCGTACTTTGCAGCATGCCAGTCTTTCCCGCATTACCCTTCAGATTGCTCTCCCGGTTTCGACCCTGCCTGTCCCTGACCAGCCTGCCTCGCCTGCTCCCTGACCCGTTCTGTACCTGCGACTCCCGTCCTGCTGTCTCCTGGAACCCTCGCCTGTCCCCGACCAGCCCTTTGCCTACTATCTGCCGTGTTGTCTCCTACCAGCCTATTGCCTTCAATAAAGCTGGTTACCGACTATCTCTGGTTTTCCGTGTTCTGCATTTTGGTCCTCAGCTCGTTTGTGACAGAACGATCTGGCCAGAAATGGACCAAGCAAACACCGGGTCTCCTAGAGACCGCATTGAGAGGGTTAAGGATGCCATCCAAAGACAGGAGGTCACGATAGCTACCTTAGCTACCGAGACCCACCAGGCAACCTCAACCCAGGGACAAACGCTGGCTTACCTTACCTCCCAGATGCAACAGATGGCCGCCACCGTACAACAGCTAGCCGCTACCATGGCTGCTACCGTCCCTCCGCCCGCAGTTCCGATGCTCGCTCCAGGGTCGACGGGATACGCTCCGGAGCCTCGTGTGGGAATGCCGGAACGCTACGCTGGTGAGCCGGAGGGATGCAGTCCTTTTCTCACAAACTGTTCCATATTGTTTTCACTGCAGCCACACACCTTCGCCTCCGAGGCGGCTCGTGTAGCTTTCACCGTTAATCATCTGACGGGGAGAGCCCGTTTATGGGGAACTGCAGAGTGGGAGCAGCAGACTCCAACCTGCGCCTCTTTTGCTGCATTTTCCGCGGAGATGCGGAAGGTGTTCGGTTCCGTTCGTCGACGCTGCTGGAGGTCTGATAAGTTTGAGCCAGGGTTCCGGCACGGTGGTGGATTACGCTATTGACTTCCGCACCAGCAGCCGCCGCAGTAGCTGGAATGAGCCGGCGCAGTGTGACGCATATCTGAGAGGATTAGCAGATTATATGAGAGATAAGCTGGTTTCCTATGATCTCCCTGCTTCCTTGGATGGGTTGATTGAGCTCACCTCTCGGATTGACAGACGAATTCAGACCCGGAGAGGAGAGCAACAGACGCGAGCAGCGGCCCGCCGCTCGCGACAACAACTTCCGGTTTCCGGGAGATTTCGACTTCCGGTTTCGGCGGAGAATTCCCATTCCTACTCTGACTCACGGTACGAGGTCGAGCCCATGCAAGTGGGTCGTACCAGTCTTACCTCTGAGGAGAGGGAATTACGTCGGAGAGGTAATCTTTGCCTTTACTGTGGTCAGGCTGGACATATGGTTTCCCGTTGTCCGGTAAAAGGACAGAGCTCATCAGTAATGGGGAGTATACTGGTGGGCCAAACCTCTGAGTTGATTCCCAATCTAAGACCTTTGTGCCATGCTCGACTCCTCCTGACAGGCAAATCTCAGGCTCTGGCTGTTTTTATCGACTCCGGATCAGATGTTAGCATCATTGACGAGGAGCTCGTACTACAGCTGGGCATGCAACAGGTTCGGCTGCTCCAGCCGGTACCGGCTAATGCTTTGGATGGTCACCTGCTGGGAACAGTGACACACCAGACGACACCGGTCCATATGCTCATGTCGGGGAACCACCATGACACAATCCAGTTTCATGTGCTACGGTCCCCCCAAATCCCTCTGATTTTGGGTTATCCGTGGCTCCGCCGCCACAACCCGAACATTGACTGGGCAACTGGGTCCATCCTAGGTTGGAGTTCCTCCTGTCATCAGGTTTGCCTCAAGCAGGCCGCCACACCTCAACTATCTGTAGATATGAACCTGGTTCCGGATGTCACAGGGGTTCCGGCTGAATATTTGGACTTTAAGGAGGTTTTTAGCAAGGCTAAGGCGACATCTCTCCCACCTCATCGGCCCTATGACTGCGCCATTGAGCTACATCCAGGCGCAGTCCCACCCAAGGCCCGGTTGTACTCGCTTTCGGCACCGGAGAGGAAGTCCATGGAGACTTACGTCAATGACTCTCTGGCTGCGGGAATTATTCGTCCTTCCACATCACCCGCAGGAGCAGGGGTTTTTTTTGTGGCGAAGAAGGACAAGACCCTGAGACCCTGCATTGACTATCGGGGCCTGAACGACGTCACGGTGAAGAATCGTTACCCCTTGCCACTCATCTCGTCAGCATTCAAGTTATTACAGGGGGCTACAATCTTCACTAAGCTGGATCTACGAAACGCTTATCACCTGGTACGAATCCGGGAGGGGGACGAATGGAAGACCGCCTTCAACACCTCTTCGGGACATTACGAGTACCTGGTGATGCCATTTGGACTTACCAACGCCCCTGCAGTTTTCCAAGCGTTGGTGAACGACGTACTCCGGGACATGTTGGATCGTTATGTTTTTGTTTATCTGGACGACATTTTGATTTTTTCTAAGAACCTCAAGGAACACGTCCATCATGTCCAGACAGTCCTCCAGAGACTTCTGGAGAACTCGCTGTTCGTCAAGACGGAGAAGTGCGAGTTTCACACTTCTTCGGTCGCCTTTCTTGGCTACATCGTGGGTCAAGGAAGTGTGGAGATGGATCCTTCTAAGGTTTCAGCAGTTACCTCGTGGCGGGTCCCTGATTCCCGGAAGGAGCTGCAGCGTTTCCTGGGATTCGCCAACTTTTACAGACGGTTCATCCGTGGCTACAGCACCGTGGCCGCCCCGCTCACCACCCTGACGTCATCCAAGGTGACGTTCCGATGGTCCCCTGCAGCCGAGGAGGCTTTTCAGGACCTCAAGGGCCGGTTTAAGTCGGCTCCTATCCTGCAAGTACCAGACCCCGCTGGTCAGTTGGTGGTGGAGGTGGATGCTTCTGACGTAGGGGTGGGGGCCATCCTGTCGCAACGTTCTGGTGAGAACCAGAAGCTCCACCCCTGTGCTTTCTTTTCGAGGAGATTGAGTCCGGCGGAGAGAAACTATGACGTGGGGAATCGGGAGCTTCTAGCAGTCAAGTTGGCGTTGGAGGAGTGGCGACACTGGCTTGAGGGGACAGAACAACCATTTCAGGTTTGGACCGACCATAAGAACCTGGAATACATCAGGTCGGCACAGAGACTGAATTCTCGGCAAGCCAGGTGGTCGTTATTTTTCACCCGGTTTAATTTTTTCCTCTCCTACCGCCCGAGCTCCCGCAACGTGAAGGCCGACGCTTTGTCCCGGCAGTTCGGGAGGGAGGGAGACACCTGGGGTATTCCGGACACCATTCTTCCTGCTCCTCGAGTGATCGGCGTCCTCGCTTGGGAGATTGAGGAGAGGGTTAAGACCGCTTTGGTGGACCAACCCGGTCCTAGTTCTTGTCCTCTTAACCGCTTGTTTGTGCCTCAGGTTTTGAGGGCTGAGGTGCTTCAGTGGGCTCATAGCTCCAGACTTTCCTGCCACCCTGGAATTCAACGTACCAAGGGGATGGTCCTACAACGGTTCTGGTGGGCCACGCTGGAGGCTGACACCCGGGAGTTTGTGAACGCCTGTCCTGTGTGCAATCGGCACAAACCATCTCACCAAGCGCCAGCTGGCCTTCTTCATCCATTACCGGTCCCACGTCGCCCTTGGTCACATATTTCATTGGACTTTGTGACTGGTCTACCACCGTCCCACGGACATACTGCCATCTTGACGGTGGTAGATCGGTTTAGTAAGATGGCTCATTTCGTACCCCTGCCTAAGATCCCGTCAGCTAAGGAGACGGCAGAACTGATTCTTCTCCACGTTTTTCGCATTCACGGACTGGCGACTGATGTGGTTTCCGACCGGGGGCCCCAATTCACCTCTGTGTTTTGGAGGGAGTTTTGTGAACTGATCGGGGCGACGGTTAGTCTCACCTCCGGTTTCCACCCACAGGCCAATGGCCAGACCGAACGGAAGAATCAGGAGATGGAGACCACTCTCCGCTGCATGGCTTCCGATCATCCCACGACCTGGTCAAAACAACTCCTGTGGGTGGAGTATGCCCACAACACCCTCATCAGTTCCGCTACTGGTCTTTCCCCTTTTCAGTGTGCATACGGTTTTCAACCCCCATTGTTCTCTGCATTGGAGAAGGAGGTTACCTGTCCGTCTGTCCAGGCTTTCATCAGACGTTGTCGGAGGACTTGGAGGCAGGCTCGAACAACTCTGCTTCAATCTGCTAACCGGTACGCCACATCAGCGAACCGCCGACGCACCAAGGCACCTGTGTACCAGGTAGGCCAGAGGGTGTGGCTTTCCACTCAGAACATTCCCCTTCGGATGGAGTCTAAGAAGTTAGCGCCCAGGTTTATTGGACCCTTCAAGATTGTCAAGGTCATTAATCCTGCAGCAGTTCGACTGAGTTTGCCCCGGAACATGAAGATCCATCCCACCTTCCACGTTTCTAGGATTAAACCTGTCCGGGAGAGTACTATGATTTCCGCCGCCCCTCCACCACCACCCCCTAGGATGATCGATGGGGGCCCTACCTATACCCTTCGTCGTCTACTCCGTTCCCGTCGCAGAGGAAGAGGGGTTCAATATTTGGTGGACTGGGAGGGCTATGGTCCTGAGGAAAGGCAGTGGATTCCTGCTCGGCATATCCTCAACCCTCAACTCATCCGAGACTTCCACCTGCGTTACCCGGAGCAGCCTTCCAGGACCCACGCTCAACCAGGCGTTAAGCAGGGGGGCACTCGTCCGCAACGGATCAGAGGCTTCGTCGAGGAGGAGGGGGAAGCGTCATCAGGCGAGAAGGACGAGGATTTCCAGGAGGGAGAGGCCGAGAGAGCATTCTCAGATGAGTACTGACCTTTCCCATACCTCCACCTTCCACCCGGTGTCTGTAGGGTTTTTTCTTGATTCTTCTTTTTTTTTTTTTTTTTCTCTTTTCTTCTTGATAGACATTTCTTAGACGTCTGGAGCCGTCCATTAAGGGGGGGGTTCTGTCACAATCTGCTTTCTCACTCACCTATTTTCTGCATTAACATTCCTTAGTCAGCTGGTAGTCACACCCTGTCTCTCTCTCACTCTGTTACACCCATCAGCTCCATTAGTATTTAGGCCCACTTCACTTTCACCTCAGTGCCAGATCGTACTTTGCAGCATGCCAGTCTTTCCCGCATTACCTCTCAGATTGCTCTCCCGGTTTCGACCCTGCCTGTCCCTGACCAGCCTGCCTCGCCTGCTCCCTGACCCGTTCTGTACCTGCGACTCCCGTCCTGCTGTCTCCTGGAACCCTCGCCTGTCCCCGACCAGCCCTTTGCCTACTATCTGCCGTGTTGTCTTCTACCAGCCTATTGCCTTCAATAAAGCTGGTTACCGACTATCTCTGGTTTCCCGTGTTCTGCATTTTGGTCCTCAGCTCGTTTGTGACAATTACGGCTAAAAAGCATGCTAAAAAGCCCAAGATTATAGAATTAAACGAATAAATAAAAACAAGGATAAGTGTGTGTTATTGGTGAGTAAAGAACAGTGTGTTATTTAGAAAAGAATAACAAATTAGAAGGAAAAAAATATTTTCAAAAATACAGATTTCAGTATTTTGAGGCTCTAAGCCCCATTTCTTCCTCACAGACGGGAAAAAAGTCCAACATTATACGATTTAAAATAAAAACATAAAACACTGGCATGTAATTTACGTTAGAATAAATAGAATGGTTTTGAATAATAGATGAGAGTAAAATCTACGTCACTTTACAGCCCCGCCCACTTTTGGGGAAACCAACGCTGTCATTTGAACGGCGATCAAGCCTCAAGCCACAGAGATCTTCTGTTTCTGTCCTTTCTTCTTAGAGGAAGTACAGAAACACGTAACTCTTGATTTGTTTTAATGTTTGAGGTGCAATAAACGACACAGCAGCTTTTTGGCATGTTAAAACTATTATTTTCTGCCTCGCTCATGAGAGTAACAGCTGGCGAAATTACAGCCTCGCCTACTGATTTCAAATGTGTGCTCTAAAATTATATTTATAAATGACTTATCATTATTATAAGCAAGACAATAAATGGCAAAGATATGTAGAAAATAAACGTATTTAAGATACGTTCATAAGAAACGTAACGTGGGAGAAAATGTGCTTCTAGAAGATATGTAGAAAATAAACGTATTTGAGATACGTTCATAACGAACGTAACGTGGGAGAAAATACGATTCTAGCTAAACGTAATTGAGAATGCAGTTTAGTTCTGTGGGAACGTAATTTTTAGGAGACAGGGTTGTTCCCTGAACACTGAAGATCATCTAACAAAATGGGTCCAGTTCCCTGTCTAAAATGTGACCCTTGTTTTGCTTCTACAGCCCGGCCACAACCCAGCTGTCCACAAACCACCTGAGCATCGTTCAGATCCCAGCTGTCGTCACACACTGTTCCCCACGTGCCGTTGTGAAACACCTCCACTCAGCCGGAGCAGGAGTTGTTGGAGCCGACCAGCCTCACTGGAGGACTTGGTGGTGGTGGAGTTGGTTTAATTGTTATCGCAGACCCTGCCTGAGTCAAAGAACAAACATCTGTCAACCCATATGGCAGCTCAGGTTGCAATTGAGCAGTCAACTGAATTTCTGCGCTAGAACTTTACTTGATCATTTAATCATAGGGCGCTTTTACTTTGTTAAGAAAAAACAGGTTTAAACATTAAGTAATACCTTCATTTTGTATTTGCATATTGCGATGGATGAGAATTCCCACTTTTTATTGTACAAGTTGGGATCATGAACCTGTGTTTTTTAAATTAGACTTACAGGTCCCGTATTATGCTGTTTTTCATCAATATATTATAGCTCTCAGTTATATACAAAACATGTCTCTGAAGTAGGGGTGTAACGGTATCCGTATTCGTCCCGTACCGTCACGGTTCGGCACATGCAGTCACACAACGAATACGCCTTTTTTTACGAGTGGAAAAAAAGTCTGTCATTCAGGGCAGTATCCATTACACTATTTATAATCCAGGGGGCGGTATTGCGCTTAAAAGCTGTTTGCCAGCTGCCCTAAAGGTGGGGGAGGTAAGTTTGAGAAACCGGCTCGAGATACACTTTTTGTTATATTCCATGGAATGCTCTTAACATCCCGGTAGCAATGAATATCTGAAGTGCTTTGACAAAAAAATACATAAAAAAATACAAGAAGAAGAAAAGTTAGTATGGCGATTTCAGATAACACACAGGAGCTAGAACCCACCTGCTTCTTTTAAATCAGCTGTGTGGGAACATTTCGGGTTCCCTGTGGACTACAATAACGATGAATTGTGCGAGTGGTGGATCGGACGAGGACGGTGTATCGGCGTGGTTCGATGGCGGTGCTGTATGCTAATGGTAACACACGCCAAACATGCTAAATCATATCAGAAGGCATCAGCCAGATTTGCCAATCACGGAGCCCGGCAAAAGACAACAGCAGTTCAACAGCTGATCCCCGCTGTTTTTAATAAACCAATAGACATGAAAGCAGAGAGACCAAAATAAATAATGGAAGCTTTTGGCATATATATTTCAACAACTATGCACTCTTGGAACACTTTCTTATTATTTATGATGTCATATTTTCAAGACATTCTTTTTAGTTTTACGGCTTGATGAAACCTTTTTGTTTGACATCAGCCATTATAGATATTACCTTGGTTGATTATTGTCTAATGGTTACTCAACCCAAAAAAACATTATGACATCACAAAGGGGCCAAAATATGATCAGCTCATTTTCAGACAGGTTTTTATAGAAATGGATCAGGACAAAAAGAGAGAGAATCTTTTTCCCTGAAACTTTCAGAGTCTCTTTCCACAGAGGGGACACATGTTGATGTAGAAAATACATGAACAAGTGGATTTTTCATAATAGGTGACCTTTAAAAACCATAAAAAATCTCTTTTGTATGTCGGTTGGTGCTAGGGGTACAAAGTGCTGTAGTGCTGTGCTCTAGTTTTATATGAACATTACTGTTATGAACGGCTCAAAAGGCCACAACAAAGAGGAGACACACCATATCCACGTTTAACAAAATGTGTTTATTTAAGCAAAACATTCAAATCAACCAAATTATTTAAGTGCAAAGCAAGTAAAGTATGAGGTATGGACATTGGGCCCCACCACCACCAGGCCCAGGCCACGCCAACCAAGCACAATGCTGTAACCACACCTCCAGAACTCAACCCCCTCATTTATGCTTTAAATAACTCTACCTGTACAGGCTTGCATCTATCTTGTAGTCCAATAATAACTTCACAATATTTACTGACACTGAGCGGTGAACATATAACACTGTGCAGACGTGCAACATTCTGCTGCAGTAGAATTCACTATTTGATATAACACTAACATTCCTGACAATAGACCTCAATAGTCATCTGTTATGGTGTACAGGCCTTTTTAATAACATTTTGAATGGAACATTCAAAAATCAAAATAAATATAACTTAAATATACATATCGGCTAGGGAAGGCTAAGCCGTCCCTAATATTTGTGTCACTGCATCATGGTAAAATAAAAATATAATGTGTGTGTCTTTGACATTAGTGCTGCCCTGTGCACTACGAAGCCAGTTCAACAGACCCTGGATATGTTTGAGTTATCTTAACTAACCCTAACAAACGAGATCTCATACTTCATTAATGAAAAGTAAACTAATATTAGACAAATATGAACTTTAAACATCCATGACTTAAACATATAGTCCAGGATACAAGCCACAGAGTTGCACCTGCAAGGTGAATATAGAACAACTGGCTAAAAAGTAAATAAACTACAGAGTGTTTGAAAGCGTACAACAGGTTTATGATATCACTGCCCCGTCTAAGACACGAGTGGATCTGACGTGAATTGCATTTGAGTTGAGTGTTTCGTCAACTTAATGTGTTGCTTAAAATAATACGTCTGCATACAGTATGTGACAATGTAAGTGTTGCACGACCAGATACGGCTCAGCTGACTCAGATAAGGAAATATGATATATTATGATATTATATGATCTGATTGATGATGTGATATCAGTGTGTTATGAATGATAAATGTGACACATCGGTGTCTTCTCTGCATACGGCAGTTTAAACTGTATTTCCTTTATCCTGTAATATGACTTGATAGATTTAAACTCCGCATACGGAGCTCTGATTGGTCAGCAGGCGGTGCTTTCACTGAGTTGATCTCTTTTCGCTCTTTACGCCGGGGGCGGGCAGCGTCAGGTAACAAGTTATTTAGCCTTCCCAAACCTGAGCCTCTCGCGCCACCTATGATTACAATTATTATTTACAAAGGACTACGCTTAGCTAACAGACTAATTATTTTCTAAAATAAGTGAAATGAATCATAAGTTTAGTGAGTACATCATCAATATGACGTTATATTAATGTTAATTATTGATGATTGATGAAAGGTTACATAAAAATGTTTTCTTAATGTTCTAACATTTTTTGGGGCCCCTGTCAGTCACGGGCCCTTAGAATCATCCTAACTTTTCACCCGCTTACGGCGCCCCTGGGTATGGATGTCAGTGGTATCAGTAGTGTAAATGCAGGGTGAGGATTGTATGGACATGTATGAGTGTGAGAGTGTTGAAGTGCACAAAGTGAAGCAATTGAAGAAACTCATAGCATGCTCAACACAACCGGGGTGCCTGCAGGGAGAAGCAGAGGGAAGACAGAGAGGAGCAGAGGCTTTAAATAACTGCAGGGCACCAGACCCAGATGGCCTGAGTTACTGCAATCAAGGCAATCAAGGAGGCTGGATGCAGCACAGTCACACCCTCTCCAGATGAACCCACAAGGCCATTTGGTGGAGGTGGAGAAGGTGTAGTTGGTGGAGGTGGAGAAGGTGTAGTTGGTGGAGGTGGAGAAGGTGTAGTTGGTGGAAGTGGAGAAGGTGTAGTTAGTGGAGGTGGAGAAGGTGTAGTTGGTGGAGGTGGAGAAGGTGTAGTTGGTGGAGAAGTTGTAGTTGGTGGAGGTGGAGAAGGTGTAGTTGTTATTGCAGATCCTGATGAAGTCAAAGAAAACATTTATGTCAACCCATATGGCAGCTCAGGTTGCAATTGTGCAATCCGAATCCTTTCGCTAGAACTTTACTTGATCATTAAATGATTTGGCGCTTTTACTTTGTTCAGAAAAAACAATAAAAGTAATACCTTCATTTTGTATTTGCATATTGCGATGGATGATAATTCCTAGTTTGTATTGTACAAGTTAGGATCATAAACCTGTGTTTTCAATTCTTTTTAAAAAAAGAACAAACATACAAGCTTAAACCAAAGTTGTGTTATTTAATATAGAGTTATAGCAGGGGTGTCCAAACTTTTTTCAAAGAGGGCCAAAATAGGGCTTGGCCACTCACTAGAGGTCAGGTTTATAGCCTCATAAGTGAAGTTATAAGTTAGAAAAATCCATCAAATGTATATAAATGATGCTTGAGACAACAGCCTACATGACACCTTTCCATAGGATTCATTTATTCTGTTAGCAGCTCATTCTTTAAAACGGAAGCCTTAGATTGCTCATCATGGAAGGAAATAGGAAGGGTATATTGCTCATCATGGAAGGAAATAGGAAGGGTATATTTCAAGGTTGTTATATAAATAAGTTATTACTTTTTTTTCTTGTCAACTTAGATTTGTTAGAACATGTTTTCAACTTGAATTGACTGAAAGTGGGCTTATTAACACATGAACACTAACATATGTGTACAGATATATTTAAGAAGTACAATACAAGACCAGCTCAAGTTTAACTTGTGGGCCGCATCCCATAATCCCCTCTGTTTCAGCCCTGTTTCAAAAGTGCTGATTCTCTGTCTGTTACTTTAGATGAAAATAAGGAGCCCCTCCCCACGCCCCTCTGAGAGAGATTTGGTTACAAAGAACACTATGGTGCTCTAGGAGGAGTCTCTTTACACAGAGGGGACACATGTTTATGTCTGAAAGACATGAACAAGTGGATGTTGCATAATAGGTGACCTTTAAAAACCATATAAAATCTCCATGGTGTGTCGGTTGGTGCTCGGGTTCAAAGTGCCGTCTATACTTTTATATGAACATTACTATCTGTATGTGTTGACTGTGTGCATGCATATTTACCTTCACAAATGACACCAGCATCTTCTGCGTGACTACAGTCGTGGGATCCTATTCCCGAATGACCACAGTCCTCAAGTGATATCTCGTTCCCTGAACACTCAAGATCATCTAACAATATGGGTCCAGTTCCCTGTCCAAAATGTGCCGCATCTTTTGTTTCTACAGCCCGGCCACAATCCAGCTGTCCACAAACCACGTGAGCATCGTTCAGATCCCATTCGTCGCCACACACTGTTCCCCACATGCCGTTGAGAAAGATCTCCACTCTGCCGGAGCAGGAGTTGGTGGAGCCGACCAGCCTCACTGTAGGATTTGGTGGAAGTGGATTTGTCGCGGCAGTTCCTGGTTAAAGTGGAAGCAAAATATCTGTTAACCCACATTGCTACATGTGGTGGAAATTTAACCAGGAGATGGCGCTTCATTCACAAATACAGAAAGACAAGTTTCATGGACTTTCAGTTGTGTTTTGAAGAGCATTTGAACACATCAATATTTTAGTATCAACTAAAGTATATCTAATCTTGTAATTCAATAATATATAGTCTTTATATATTAAATAATCATAATAATAATGTAAATGTTTACATTACACTTCTTTATTTGTTATGCTCATATTTTTACCTTTACAATCGTTTGCTTTAATATGCAGTATATTTTTTGTATATGTTTTTGTTTGCTTCCTCCTGCTCCCTTTCGGTCACATACTGTATGATTTATTATTATTATTAATATGAAGATATTATTAAGATAAGATAGGAATACACCAGCCTACATGGCAGCTTTCCATAGGGTTTCAGCTATTTTGTTAGCAGCTCCTTCTTTAAAACAGAAGCCTTAGATTGCTCATCATGGGAGGAAATAGGAAGAGTATATTTCAAGGTTGTTATATAAATAAGTTATTACTTTTTTTTCTTGTCAACTTAGATTTGTTAGAACATGTTTTCAACTTTAATTGACTGAAAGTGTGCTTATTAACACATGAACACTAACATATGTGTACAGATATATTTAAGTAGTACAAGACCAGCTCAAGTTGAATTTGTGGGCCGTATTCCATTATACTTTTTTAATTTGTTGAGGGCCTATTCAAAATGGCCCACAGGCCGTAGTTTGGACACCCCTGAGTTATAGCATTTAACAGAATCAATCTATTTCCAGCTCGAAGGACAGATAACCTGCACCACTGATGTGATACAAAGATCTGACCAAGTTACACAGGAAAGTAATGACTTTATACAGGCAAGAGACACAGGAAGAGGATTCATTCAGCTAGGTAACTTACATTACAGTCTTAAGAAAGGTGGGGAGTATCAAAGTCAAAGTCAGCTTTATTGTCAAAATTACTACATGTGTTATACATCCAGAAATCTCGAGATACCGTTTCCCGCAGTCCCACAGTGTGACATATATACATAAAAATAAACAAAAAGGGCCTAGATAAACGGGGTATACAATTTAAAATGTTAATAACATATTTAAAATATAGTATAGTATTTAAAGTATAGAATGTTAATTACAACCCTACCCTCCATATGATAAATGCCTGACAAAGGTCAAGCGACTCCCTTCGGTCTGAGTACATTTTGTAGTTAGGAAACCTATTGAATTATTATAAATTCCCATCATACTACTTAGGTTGGAACTACTTAGCAAAAGCCCAATCGCTCAATGTCATCTATTAGGTTGCACTGTGGTGCCTTGAAGGAAATCCAGACTGGAATTGGTCAGCTGCCTCGTTGACTAGAGAATAACTTATTATTATTGTCAAATAAATGAATATGTAGTTAGGAAGTCCTAAGTTGCAAACAGAATGGGCATTTTTTTAATCTGTTGGTCATTCACACCGATGAGATTTAAAAAGAACAGACATCATTGTGTTTTTGAGTATGAGTATAAAGCAATATTGGCAAGAATAAATGTCTGTTAGCACCACCATTATTTACAGGTTCGTTCTTAGTTACTAGCTGGAAAAACTAAAAAGCTATCAGAGATTTATTTTTTTCAAGAGGCGGTGGAACCAACTACAACTAAAAGGATAGTAAATATTTGACAAACATTAGACAAAAGAGAAGAAACTCAACTTATTGATTGTTGATATTAATTTGTCATCCTCTGCTGAGCCAAGGAGCTTTGTTTTTTGGTTTATTACCTTAGTTTTGTGTAGTTTTTACAAGTTTTACAAAATGCATGGTTATTCTGAATAAAGACCAAAAGCTTGAAGCAAAATGGCTTTGGTTTTTGGATAAACTGCTTTAATAAATGCACCTATAACTCATGTGTTTTTCCACTTGGAATTTGTTCTATAATGCCAAAACAAGGAGCTAAAAGACTCTAGAAATGTTCCATGAACCTTTAGGAGAAAGGAGAGGACTGGGTAATTCTCAAATGATCCTTTTGACTGTAAAGCAATTGATCCGTAAAGGAAAGATATTACAAATACTTTACCTGTCCATCCTAAAAATGTCTGCATTAGCAGGAGCAGCATCATACCGGACCTCATCCTCATCATGGGCCACAACCTGAAGATAAGACCAACACTTTCTGAAAAGTACAAAAGAGATATTTGAACAAAGTGCATCAAACCTACTGGCTTCCTCAATCATGGACATTTATGCAAATTAAAATGCACTCAGTAACCACATCTTGCTATCCCTCATAGATATTCAGGTCAGAAATCAGATGAGTTTAAAAGGCGGTTGACTTTCAGCATCCTTACTTTCCGTCTTTGCGGTGGCTTTGACTATGACATAAAAAGTCACCTTTAACCCTCAAAGTTTAGTTTAGTTTATTTGTTTATAGTGTCATGGACATTCCCCATTGATCAACGGTCGCAAAAAACAGCAGCTTTAACCAACATTGCTAATTTCCAGCTGTTGTCCCCGGCCAGATAATAGACCTTTTTAAAATCACAATACATCAACAGCATTAGTTATAAAGAAAGGATGAAAGACAAGTAGATAGAGGCGAAAGGATAACATTTGGGTAGTAAAATGAAACATCCAAGGTAATCACTTTATACAAATAAGTACTGTACAGCTATTAATCACCACTGCCTCTATCATGCTAGTCATCATCATTGTCTTACCTTTTCCAGTTGAGACAGGCTTTCGTCCTCCGAGGACGACTGGTAGTATTGGGTAAGAGAGCAGCTGTGAGCTCTTTGCTGCGTCCCTCGATTCCTTTAATAGTAGCCAGAAGCAAATCAGGTATGTAAAATATCATGATAATTCTCTTAGAACACCAAGTAGCTCGTCATGCAACCCTTACAATTTGGGCAGTGACAGGTTTGGGTGTGAATGGCAATGATAATTGGATTGTGATTCTTGGCTCTGGTTTTAACGTGCGTCTTTTGTGATCGAATTACCAGCTGACGTATCCAAGTACGTGTTTGTATTGGAGAGATCCGATCGCTTGATCACATTCATTCAAAATATATTTAACATGTTCATTCAAATGCTCAACGTTTACTGTGATATCTTGCTACACAGTTACTTTATCACTTTAAACACTTTTTTTGTAATATTATGTTATCTTCTTATCCTATTTGGTATACCCTAAACCAATGGCGGGCGTCTCCCTTAGGGATAAGGTGAGAAGTTCAGTCATCTGGGAGGGACTCAGAGTTGAACCGCTCCTCCTTCGCATCGAAAGGAGCCGGTTGAGGTGGTTCGGGCACCTAGTAAGGATGCCACCTGGGAGCCTCACTAGGGAGGTGTTCCAGGCACGTCCAGCTGGGAAGAGACCAAGAGGTAGACCTATGACCAGGTGGAGGGATTATATCTCTTCGCTGGCCTGGGAGCATATTTATGATGTAATATTTTCAAGACATTCTTTTTAGTTTTACAGCTTGATGAAACCTTTTTGTTTAACATCAGCCATTATAGATAGTATCGCCATCTGAGTGTGTGTGGTACTGTTTGTGGTTTGTTTTAACTGTTTAATGCAGTTAATTATTCAAAATGTCAGATCTCCTTATTTTTAAACTGAAACGTGCACTACTGTTCAAAAATAAATAACAACAAACCTGGAATTATGCATTTGGGACTTTCTTTTGCTTTTTCTTGTTGTACCGAACCCGTACCGAACCGTGACCCCCAAACCGAGGTACATACCGAACCATGAATTCTGTGAACCGTTACACCCCTACTCTGAAGTGTTTGGCTCCAAACACCAAACAGATCATTGCAGCATCCCATAATCCCCTCTGTTTCAGCCCTGTTTCCAAAGTGCTGATTCTCTGTCTGTCACTTTAGATGAAAATAAGGAGCCCCTCCCCACGCCCCTCTGAGAGATATTTGGTTAAAAATAACACAATTGAGCTCTAGGAGGATATTCAGGTGATAAGGTGATGGGAGGGGGGGGGTTACCTTGGTTGATTATTGTCTCATGGTTACTCAACCCAAAAAAACGTTATGACATCACAAAGGGGCCAAAATCTGATCAGCTCATTTTCAGACAGGTTTTTATATAAATGGATCAGGACAAAAAGAGGGAGAATCTTTTTTCCTGAAACTTTCAGAGTCTCTTTCCACAGAGGGGACACATGTTGATGTAGAAAATACATGAACAAGTGGATTTTTCATAATAGGTGACCTTTAAAAACCATAAAAAATCTCTTTTGTATGTCGGTTGGTGCTGGGGTACAAAGTGCTGTAGTGCTGTGCTCTAGTTTTATATGAACATTAATGTTATGAACGGCTCAAAAGGCCACAACAAAGAGGAGACACACCATATCCACGTTTAACAAAATGTGTTTATTCAAGCAAAACATTCAAATCAACCGAATTAATTAAGTGCAAAGCAAGTAAAGTATGAGGTATGGACAGGGGCGCCGCCAGGGATTTTGGGCCCCATGAAAAGATATCACATTGGGCCCCACCACCAGGCCCAGGCCACGCCAACCAAGCACAATGCTGTAACCACACCTCCAGAACCCAACCCACTCATGTATGCTTTAAATAACTCTACCTGTACAGGCTTGCATCTTGCATCTGACCCAGAAAGCCACCCAGGTTCTGGTCCAGGCTCTCGTCACCTCACGCCTAGACTATTGCAACTCCCTCCTGGCTGGTCTACCTTGCATGTGCCATCCGACCTCTGCAGCTCATCCAGAATGCAGCGGCTCGTCTGGTCTTCAACCTTCCAAAATGTTCCCACACCACTCTGCTCCTCCGCTCCCTTCACTGGCTCCCGGTAACTGCTAGAATCCACTTCAAGACACTAGTACTTGCATACCATGCTGCGAATGGATCTGGCCCTTCCTACATCCAGGACATGGTTAAACTGTACACCCCAGCGCGTGCACTCCGCTCTGCATCAGCCAAACGACTCGCTGCACCCTCGCTGCGAGGTGGACCCAAGTTCCCATCAGCAAAAACACGTGGGTTTGCTATCCTGGCTCCAAGATGGTGGAATGAGCTCCCCATTGACATCAGGACGGCAGAAAGCCTGCACATCTTCCGGCGCAGACTGAAAACTCATCTCTTTCGACTCCACTTCGAGCGATAGAATTACTAACAAAGCACGTATATACTAACATAGGACTGGCTTATCTATAGCCAGCTGAGTAGCACTTGAAATGTTTGGCTCTATGATACCTGCTGTACTTATATGATTCTGTTTTTCTTCTGGGCTGTGTCTTCCTGGTCGTATGTACTTATTGTAAGTCGCTTTGGACAAAAGCGTCAGCTAAATGCAATGTAATGTAATGTAATGTAATCTTGTAGTCCAATAATAACTTCACAATATTTACTGACACTGAGCGGTGAACATATAACACTGTGCAGACATGCAACATTCTGCTACAGTAGAATTCACTATTTGATATAACACTAACATTCCTGACAATAGACCTCAATAGTCATCTGTTATGGTGTACAGGCCTTTTTAATAACATGTTGAATGGAACATTAAAAAATCTAAATAAATATAACTTAAATATACATGACCTCTTAAATTAAAATAAAGTGAACATTAACACCAATATTATCATTTATAAAATGCTATAACAAAAAAAATTACATAAGCAGCAGATTGTTTAATTAAATATACATAACAACTACAAAATAAGCGGGTATTAAAGTGTAAACGGACAACAAAACGGAAATGGAAGTGAAAAGGCCTGATGGTGGTGCTAAATCAGAGCCTATTACCTGTTCTCAGTCTTTTTCTCATCATGCATCTTGTGTGTAGTGATCCAATATCGTTACCATAGCCTTGCCCTTTAACAGTTATTACGAGCCCTGGCTCAGCCTTACTCAATGTTCTAACATTTTTTGGGGCCCCTGTCAGTCACGGGCCCTTAGAATCATCCTAACTTTTCACCCCCTTACAGCACCCCTGGGTATGGATGTCAGTGGTATCAGTAGTGTAAATGCAGGGTGAGGATTGTATGGACATGTATGAGTGTGAGAGTGTTGAAGTGCACAAAGTGAAGCAATTGAAGAAACTCATAGCATGCTCAACACAACCGGGGTATCTGCAGGGAGAAGCAGAAGGAAGACAGAGAGGAGCAGAGGCTTTAAATAACTGCAGAGCACCAGACCCAGATGGCCTGAGTTACTGCAATCAAGGCAATCAAGGAGGCTGGATGCAGCACAGTCACACCCTCTCCAGATGAACCCACAAGGCAATTTGGTGGAGGTGGAGAAGTTGTAGTTGGTGGAGGTGGAGAAGGTTTAGTTGTTATTGCAGATCCTGATGAAGTCAAAGAAAACATTTATGTCAACCCATATGGCAGCTCAGGTTGCAATTGTGCAATCCAAATCTTTTCGCTAGAACTTTACTTGATCATTAAATGATTTGGCGCTTTTACTTTGTTCAGAAAAAACAATAAAAGTAATACCTTCATTTTGTATTTGCATATTGCGATGGATGATAATTCCTAGTTTGTATTGTACAAGTTGGGATCATAAACCTGTGTTTTCGATTCTTTTAAAAAAAAGAACAAACATACAAGCTTAAACCAAAGTTGTGTTATTTAATATAGAGTTATAGCAGGGGTGTCCAAACTTTTTTCAAAGAGGGCCAACATAGGGCTTGGCCACTCACTAGAGGTCAGGTTTATAGCCTCATAAGTGAAGTTATAAATTAGAAAAATCCATCAAATGTATATAAATGATGCTTGATACAACAGCCTACATGACACCTTTCCATAGGGTTTCATTTATTCTGTTAGCAGCTCATTCTTTAAAACAGAAACCTTAGATTGCTCATCATGGAAGGAAATAGGAAGGGTATATTTCAAGGTTGTTATATAAATAAGTTATTACTTTTTTTTCTTGTCAACTTAGATTTGTTAGAACATGTTTTCAACTTGAATTGACTGAAAGTGGGCTTATTAACACTAACATATTTAAGAAGTACAATACAAGACCAGCTCAAGTTTAATGTGTGGGCCGCATCCCATAATCCCCTCTGTTTCAGCCCTGTTTCAAAAGTGCTGATTCTCTGTCTGTTACTTTAGATGAAAATAAGGAGCCCCTCCCCACGCCCCTCTGAGAGAGATTTGGTTACAAAGAACACTATGGTGCTCTAGGAGGAGTCTCTTTACACAGAGGGGACACATGTTTATGTCTGAAAGACATGAACAAGTGGATGTTGCATAATAGGTGACCTTTAAAAACCATATAAAATCTCCATGGTGTGTCGGTTGGTGCTCGGGTTCAAAGTGCCGTCTATACTTTTATATGAACATTACTATCTGTATGTGTTGACTGTGTGCATGCATATTTACCTTCACAAATGACACCAGCATCTTCTGCGTGACTACAGTCGTGGGATCCTATTCCCGAATGACCACAATCCTCAAGTGATATCTCGTTCCCTGAACACTCAAGATCATCTAACAAAATGGGTCCAGTTCCCTGTCCAAAATGTGTCGAATCTTTTGTTTCTACAGCCCGGCCACAATCCAGCTGTCCACAAACCACGTGAGCATCGTTCAGATCCCATTCGTCGCCACACACTGTTCCCCACATGCCGTTGAGAAAGATCTCCACTCTGCCGGAGCATGAGTTGGTGGAGCCGACCAGCCTCACTGTAGGTGGAAGTGGATTTGTCGCGGCAGTTCCTGGTTAAAGTGGAAGCAAAATATCTGTTAACCCACATTGCTACATGTGGTGGAAATTCCACACTTAATCACCTTCTGGTACAAAAAGAACAAACATACAAGCTTAAACCAAAGTTGTGTTATTTAATATTGAGTTATAGCCGGGGTGTCCAAACTTTTTTCAAAGAGGGCCAAAATGGGGCTTGGCCACTCACTAGAGGTCAGGTTTATAGCCTCATAAGTGAAGTTATAAATTAGAAAAATCCATCAAATGCATATACAGATGTAGCACCTCATTTCAGACTCCAGCTTACAGCTTCCTGCCTACGACCTGCCTAAGACCACTATCGAGGAATGTTAAGCCCTCCCACTATTTTCCAAGAGGGCGTTCAGATTTTCAATTTCAGGTTTTAACCAGGAGATGGCGCTTCATCCACAAATACAGAAAGACAAGTTTCATGGACTTTCAGTTGTGTTTTGAAGAGCATTTGAACACATCAATATTTTAGTATCAACTAAAGTATATCTAATCTTGTAATTCAATAATATATAGTCTTTATATATTAAATAATCATAATAATAATGTAAATGTTTACATTACACTTCTTTATTTGTTATGCTCATACTTTTACCTTTACAATCGTTTGCTTTAATATGCAGTATATTTTTTGTATATGTTTTTGTTTGCTTCCTCCTGCTCCCTTTCGGACACATACTGTATGATTTATTATTATTATTAATATGAAGATATTATTAAGATAAGATAGGAATACACCAGCCTACATGGCAGCTTTCCATAAGGGTTTCAGCTATTTTGTTAGCAGCTCCTTCTTTAAAACAGAAGCCTTAGATTGCTCATCATGGGAGGAAATAGGAAGTGTATATTTCAAGGTTGTTATATAAATAAGTTGTTACTTTTTTTTCTTGTCAACTTAGATTTGTTAGAACATGTTTTCAACTTTAATTGACTGAAAGTGTGCTTATTAACACATGAACACTAACATATGTGTACAGATATATTTAAGTAGTACAAGACCAGCTCAAGTTGAATTTGTGGGCCGTATTCCATTATACTTTTTTAATTTGTTGAGGGCCTATTCAAATAGGCCCACGGGCCGTAGTTTGGACACCACTGAGTTATAGCATTTAACAGAATCAATCAATTTCCAGCTGGAAGGACAGATAACCTGCACCACTGATGTGATACAAAGATCTGACCAAGTTACACAGGAAAGCAATGACTTTATACAGGCAAGAGACACAGGAAGAGGATTCATTCAGCTAGGTAACTTACATTACAGTCTTAAGAAAGGTGGGGAGTATCAAAGTCAAAGTCAGCTTTATTGTCAAAATTACTACATGTGTTATACATCCAGAAATCTCGAGATACCGTTTCCCGCAGTCCCACAGTGTGACATATATACATAAAAATAAACAAAAAGGGCCTAGATAAACGGGGTATACAATTTAAAATGTTAATAACATATTTAAAATATAGTATAGTATTTAAAGTATAGAATGTTAATTACAACCCTACCCTCCATATGATAAATGCCTGACAAAGGTCAAGCGACTCCCTTCGGTCTGAGTACATTTTGTAGTTAGGAAACCTATTGAATTATTATAAATTCCCATCATACTACTTAGGTTGGAACTACTTAGCAAAAGCCCAATCGCTCAATGTCATCTATTAGGTTGCACTGTGGTGCCTTGAAGGAAATCCAGACTGGAATTGGTCAGCTGCCTCGTTGACTAGAGAATAACTTATTATTATTGTCAAATAGATGAATATGTAGTTAGGAAGTCCTATGTTGCAAACAGAATGGGCATTTTTTTAATCTGTTGGTCATTCACACCGATGAGATTTAAAAAGAACGGACATCATTGTGTTTTTGAGTATGAGTATAAAGCAATATTGGCAAGAATAAATGTCTGTTAGCACCACCATTATTTACAGGTTCATTCTTAGTTACTAGCTGGAAAAACTAAAAAGCTATCAGAGATTTATTTTTTTCAAGAGGCGGTGGAACCAACTACAACTAAAAGGATAGTAAACATTTGACAAACATTAGACAAAAGAGAAGAAACTCAACTTATTGATTGTTGATATTAATTTGTCATCCTCTGCTGAGCCCAGGAGCTTTGTTTTTTGGTTTATTACCTTAGTTTTGTGTAGTTTTTACAAGTTTTACAAAATGCATGGTTATTCTGAATAAAGACCAAAAGCTTGAAGCAAAATGGCTTTGGATTTTGGATAAACTGCTTTAATAAATGCACCTATAACTCATGTGTTTTTCCACTTGGAATTTGTTCTATAATGCCAAAACAAGGAGCTAAAAGACTCTAGAAATGTTCCATGAACCTTTAGGAGAAAGGAGAGGACTGGGTAATTCTCAGATGATCCTTTTGACTGTAAAGCAATTGATCCGTAAAGGAAAGATATTAAAAATACTTTACCTGTCCATCCTACAAATGTCTGCATTAGCAGGAGCAGCATCATATCGGACCTCATCCTCATCATGGGCCACAACCTGAAGATAAGACCAACACTTTCTGAAAAGGACAAAAGAGATATTTGAACAAAGTGCATCAAACCTACTGGCTTCCTCAATCATGGACATTTATGCAAATTCAAATTCACTCAGTAACCAAATCTTGCTATCACTCATAAATATTCAGGTCAGAAATCAGATGAGTTTAAAAGGCGGTTGATTTTCAGCATCCTTACTTTCCGTCTTTGCGGTGGCTGTGATTATTAAGTCACCTTTAACCCTCAAAGTTTAGTTTAGTTTATTTGTTTATAGTGGCATGGACATTCCCCATTGATCAACGGTCGCAAAAAACAGCAGCTTTAACCAACATTGCTAATTTCCAGCTGTTGTCCCCGGCCAGATGATAGACCTTTTTAAAATCACAATACATCAACAGCATTAGTTATAAAGAAAGGATGAAAGACAAGTAGATAGAGGCGAAAGGATAACATTTGGGTTGTAAAATGAAACACCCAAGGTAATCACTTTATACAACTAAGTACTGTACAGCTATTAATCACCACTGCCTCTATCATGCTAGTCATCATCATTGTCTTACCTTTTCCAGTTGAGACAGGCTTTCGTCCTCGGAGGATGACTGGTAGTATTGGGTAAGAGAGCAGCTGTGAGCTCTTTGCTGCGTCCCTCGATTCCTTTAATAGTAGCCAGAAGCAAATCAGGTATGTAAAAAATCATGATAATTCTCTTAGAACACTAATTAGCTCGTCATAGAACCCTTACAATTTGGGCAGTGACAGGTTTGGGTGTGGATGGCAATGATAATTGGATTGTGATTCTTGGCTCTGGTTTTAACGTGCGTCTTTTGTGATCGAATTACCAGCTGACGTATCCAAGTACGTGTTTGTATTGTAGAGATCCGATCGCTTGATCACATTCATTCAAAATATATTTAACATGTTCATTCACATGCTGGGAGCGCCTTGGGATCCCCCACTCAGAGCTGGTTGATGTGGCCAGGTAAAAGAAAGTTTGGGGCTCTCTGCTGCAACTGCTACCCCCGCGACCCGACCACGGATAAGCGGGAGAAGATGGATGGAAGATGGATGGATTCTATTTGGTCTTTATTTTTACCTTGCGTGAATCCTGTTTTTATCTCTGACCTGTTGCTGCTATAAACACCTGAATGTCCCCAAGGGGATAAATAAAGATCCATCTTATCTTCACACGTATAGAATCATTTTGAGTGTATGTTGCTATCTTTAAACAATGAAGATACAGAATCAGAATAGAAAAAAGTACATTTGCAAGCCAAGGGCGGGGGATTTATTGGACAAGGACAAGTCAGCTGGTTTTACAGTATGGAAGAATTGTGGAATTCAGCCATTTTGAAGCAATAACAGCAATTAGGCTTGTTTTAATTGAGAGGTACCTAGGTCCAACTCGCAGTGATCTGATTGGCCGAGGCAGAGCGAAGTGCACCTGCTGGAGTGTATTGTTCAACCAAAGCGTTGATGTAAGAAGGGCCGGATCCCTTTACAGCACTTTAAGCCAATACCAGTGTCTTGAAGCTAATTTGGGAAGATAAGATAAGATAGGAAGTACTCTATCAATCCCAATTTGGGCATTGTACATAAGAGAAATTAAAAGAAATAAACAATCCAAAATGCAAACATCTCAAATAGAAATAAATAGCGTCAAAAAAGTAGAAAATATACATGTGGAAATACACATTTACAGTAACAAAATACAAAGCAGGATATTATATATACATTAAGTGTGTAAGGAATGGAATTGTAATATTAAATTGAATATAAATGTGAATTGTACAGTGTGTGTCTAAGTTTAAGTCCAGTTATCAAGAGAAGCCATTGGTACCATGAGGGAGTTGCAGTAGTCAAAGCATGAGATGATGAATGAACTGTATTTATATAGCGCTTTATGCAGTCTTCATGATCCCTCAAACAGCTTTACATTTACAAGTCACCATTCACACCACAATCAAACAGAGCGATGTATGAACAAAGCAAACATTCACACAGATTTAAACACCGCTGGCAAACCATTGGGTTAAACTTGGAGTTAAGTATCTAGTATCATCAACATGTTGATTTCAGGAGCTGAAATCGAAACTCAAGACCCTTCGATTGAAACAGAACCACACTACATTACAGCCACATTTTGCGAACCTGAACGTATTCCATGGAATATAACAAAAAGGCTTTCTGAAGTGAATTACCTACCTTGCCTTTAAGTGTAGTGCAGTTTTTGAAGTGCTGGAGCGGCAGCACTACACCACGTGATGACACGTTACACTTGTGTTGTGTGTTCAAGGAACCTGTAAACAGGCAGGCGCGTGTTTAATTCTATTGCGGTCTAGATTTCTTTAATTCCTTTTTTGCGTGTGTTTATAAATTACCTCGTATCAAATGGTCTCGTGGACCGTATACGGCCCGGATGCCGGAGGATCCCCACCCCACAAGAAGGGGAAACTGTGTCCTGAGGTTAGCACCCTGAAGTAATCTGTTCATGTCTATGTTTGAGTTTTTACCATAGGTTTTTACACAGGTCTTATTTTGACATCAGCAGTGTCAGTTTTGACAACCCAGTCTCACAAAAAAACGTGTAATAACTACGTTGGTCCACAACGTAGGACGTAGTATTTCTACAAAAACGCCTCTGAAATTGTAAGATCCCTACGTTTTTTTTCACCATTCATTCCAATGGCTGGCGTCTACAGTATGTCACGTGATCTTCAAATTTCTCCCTGCAGAAAAAAGAAACATGGCCGAACTTCGTTTTAGTCTCGGTGGAAAATGCCTATTTTAAGGTTAGTTTGGCCATTAAAATGCGTGTTGATGTAATTTGATGCGAGAAATATGAGTTGTTATTTCAGATTATGTGTGCAGTGGATGCACATGATCTTTAGTTTGCTAGTTATTATGAAGATTACTTCAGGAAATTGTGTCTATACAACGTTTTCATTGTTACCAAGGTGGTTGCTAGGGATGCTGCTATCGATATTATTTCTGTTATGTTGTGTAACTGTTTAATGGTGTAATCTTTATTGCTACCCCCTTCCCCGTCAATGTATAGTGTTGGTCCACAGCGCAAACGTATTAGTTTAACAAAATCCGCATCTAAAATTGTGGCATCGATACGTTATTTTCCCCTGTGAAATTCTCCATTTACTCAACAATAACACATAATTATCCTTGTGTTTATTTATTTGTTTGATTAATAAACACAAGTTGGAGTCTGTCAGGACCGAGGGTCGGAGCAGCTCATTTGCTTTACAGAATATTACACCCGGAAGTAAGTATTCTCTCCGCTTCGCTTGACAAACCCCGTGATAGTCCTCAAGCTCTGTGATTGGAGAGTGTGCCGAGCGTCGAACAGCACTTGCAATGGGATGGAACCACGGCAGACTGTCCAAAACTGGATTTGAACGGGTCCACCCCGTGAAGTACAGTGCATATATCCCTTATATCCCTTCACAGAACTAAAGTATGCTTTTAAAAAAGGTTTAATGAGAAGATGGAATCAAAGCTGAAACATATAAAAAGGCACGCATGCTGAAAACACAACGCCAGCAGGGGGGTCTGGGGGGATTTTTAGAAATACTAACATAAACTATGCATTCTGGTACTCTGAGAAGAAAATAAATAAATATATTACTAGCTACCCGACATATTAATAATATTTTATTCCATTGTTTGTTTTTCACTTTGTTCTGACATCTTGCTGCGAGAAGAGTAAAGAGGAGATGGTCCGTGTGACTTACTTTAAATTGTATGTAAGGGTAGATAACTCCCATTGTTCTGTGACCTGTCTGTCAGTCATCAGACCAGGGGTCATATTTCATTATGTGTTGATTTCTATCTGAAGTTGTACCCATGGATGTATAAAGAAGAGTTCTACCGCAAAGTTATTCTCCGTGGGGACTTCCGGCAACAATCTTGATTCTGAGTGGCCAGAAGACTCGAAAAATCATCAGCAAAGATATTTTATTGAGAAGATGATCACTATGTGACAGAAGTTTTCAAAACCGTTTATGGTCTCCGATACTTCCAGTCCAACGCCAACTGCATGCACAGCGTTAGAAAATCGGGCCTTCAAAATAAAGGTTTGACTTTTCCCCCCAAAAAAAAGAATTCCAATTTTTTTTTTTTCTTCACTCACACATCCGCGACCCACTTTTGGGTCGCGACCCACCAGTTGAGAACCACTGTTCTATGGCACTCCTCTACTGGGAGTTGTAGTTTTAAAAGACGTTTTCGTATTTCCCATAATAAGAAGTGGCCAGTATTAAACTGTGTACATCCCTGGAGGTTTAGGGGATAGGAAACACTCAAATGTAAAACATATAATTAATAAATGGGTGAAAATGGCTTGTGCCCATAATGGGCAGTATTAATATATACCCACATGCCAGCTAAGGTCAGAAGAGCTTTATTTAACAGCTGGTCGTATGTCTGTGACCCCTCCTGTTGTTAATTGATGAGCCTGAAACATGCACTTGTCAAGGTTCAGAGGCACATTTTGCAAATATGGCAGTAGCCATCGATCATCTCAAGATAAGATATACTTTATTGATCCCAAGTTGGAAACATTTGCATTACATCCGCATGTGTAACAGTTGTAAATATGCAGTGGTGTTTATTTGTAAATCATTTAGTATAATCACACAAATTCTGTGTTTTATATTTAATAATTCTGTCTTCTTTATTTATTGATTGTTCAATACCTGACAAGGCCGGAGATGAAAAACTTTGGTCACAGGTTCCTCAACAGACAAGACATCTATCAATATGTGTGTACCTCCACCATTAAACTGTCGTATTCTGCACATTTCTTATACTATCTACATACATCTTATATAAGAGTATAATACATATGTATAATATCAGTTAAAATAAGTGCTTCAACATAGTTAACATTGCTGGAGGTATACACAAAGTTTTTCATTCATTGCATAACTACACCGTTTGTGTATGATATGTCAATAAACCTTAGAAAATCTTGAAATCTTGAAAGGGATGTGCAAAATAGTCATTATATACAGTCTTTAATTAACTATTAGTAGAGAATAACGAGTAATGAATATACTTTATAGGGATCCTAATAATAAAAATAATGAAATTCAATAACATGCTTTAACCACTAGGTGTCCCTTTATATCAGCTGTCCACCTTTATGGTGTAAATACAGCCTATCTACCAATTGGATAAAATATAAAAGTCAGCCAAATTAGTGTTGATACTGCAAGGAGACGTATTGTGTAAAAAAAAAAGTAAGATGTTGTTTAATGGCTGATATATTTATGATCCATGTCACGTTTTCAGTTCCTCATGTTTGTCTAGAAGTCTTCTCATCAAGGCTCTATAAATACAGAACTACGGCAGATATGTAATATTTAATGCAGCCGAACCGTGTATTACAATGCTGTTATGTGATGACCTCCAAAGAGAAAAGCAAGCACTCTCGGAATAAAGTGTTTTCGGTCTGTTTCCGGTATTTGTTTATGACGATGTGCTGTGAGACTGGAATTGCACAGGGGAAAATAACGTATCTATGCCACAATTTTAGATGCGGATTTTGTTAAACTAATACGTTGGCGCTGTGGACCAACACTATACTTTGACAGGGAAGGGGGTAGCAATAAAGATTACACCATTAAACTATTACACAACATAACAGAAATAATATCGATAGCAGCGTCCCTAGCAACCACCTTGGTAACAATGAAAACGTTGTATCGACACAATTTCCTGAAGTAATCTTCATAATAACCAGCAAACTAAAGATCATGTAGATCCACTGCACACATAATCTGAAATAACGACTCATATTTCTCGCATCAAATGACATCAAAACGCATTTTAATGGCCAAAATAACCTTAAAATAGGCATTTTCCACCGAGAATAAAACGAAGTTCGGCCATGTTTTTTTTTTCTGCAGGGAGAAATGTGAAGATCACGTGACATAGACGCCAGCCATTGGAATGAATGGTGAAAAAAAACTTCAACATTTCAAAAAACTTCAGAGGCGTTTTTGTAGAAATACTACGTCCTTCGTTGTGGACCAACGTAGTTATTACACGTTTTTTTATGAGACTGGGTTGGTTTTGAAAGTGTCCCCATGGGATAACATTCTGCTTAAAGATCAAATGCAAAGCTTCCAAATATGCTACATTTTTATAGAAATTTTGTTTTTAAGACTGCCTGTATTTTTTATTTCATTTAAATCGAGATAATACACCCGAATTGATACAAAACTCGACCCAAAGCTGTCTGAATTTCTGACATGTCATTCCCAGCAGCCTCCGCGCGCGTGACGTCATGTTGTACAAACAGTCTCTGGGCCAAATATCCCGACTCGGCAGTGTCGTGCTCTGTTCACATGTCAGCGGTGTTTTTCGCTCATGACTGCTGCAGAAAACTCTGAATTATATCCACGAAATCACGCAAAACATGGGTTATTGTTGTGCTTTCGGATGTACGAACGGTGCGGGATCTGGGAGAAGTTTTCATTCATTTCCCCAAGACAAAATCATCCGCCGAAACTGGATTATTTTAGTGCATCGTGTTGGCTGGCAACCAACAAAATGGAGCAAGTTGTGCTCTGACCACTTCGCGTCTGATGCATACGATGTTGATCCTGCCATCGTCAAGTCTGTTGGTGGAGAAGCATTTAAAGTACATCGGAGGCTGAAACCCGGAGCCGTCCCCTCCATATTTGAGCACAAAAAACAACCGAAAGAACGAAAGAGCCGGGCAATGCAGAAACGCCAAAGAATTGAGGTAAACACATTTTGATTTGATTTCAAAGCGCACGGAGCACAGAGCGGACAGCAGATAACTGAATTGCAGTTGTATTGCTTATAGATTATCAGAACATTTCAAAGGGGACACAGCCCCATTGGATATTAACCTATGGATTAACTACATCATCGTTTTTATCCTTGTAATGCCATTGAAGACCAGTTTAGACCAGACAAAGAGGAAGGTATAAGCCATTAGCCCATGTTAGTACCTAGCGCCACTTGTTTTGATGTACGTTTTTGTTGATAACCTCGCGAGTTTGTATCTTTCAGTGTTGAGGTGGGCACCGTTAGATTCTGTGTCTTTACGATCATAAACGATGTGTTGGATGTGCAGCTAGGTTAAGTAATAAGGGAGCTAGGAGTGATTTTCGGTGCAGTAATAGGTTAGCATTTTTCGCTCGGGGCTAATTCAGAGGCTCACTGTTAGCATTGTGTGTTTTTTTAAAAAAAATAAATGAAAAGGATCAGTTAAATTAGTTTTTTCCCGTTATATGGATATAACATATTCATAGTTTATTAAATATTAAGGTTCCTTAGACGTCGTTTCGGCCATGGGTCCGTGGGGCCTAAGAGGATAACGGAGTATGTTTTATTTTAATTTTTTTTTCACAACAGTTGTATGTGGATGGAATGAATACCTATAGTGATAATTCAAAGTAATAAAATGATTTTTACAGTGAAAAGGTTAACTCAGGGGTGTCCAAACTACGGCCCGTGTGCCATTTTGAATCGGCCCTCAGCAAATTAAAAAAGTATAATGGAATGTGGCCCACAAATTCAACTTGAGCTGGTCTTGTACTACTTAAATATATCTGTACACATATGTTAGTGTTCATGTGTTAATAAGCCCACTTTCAGTCAATTCAAGTTGAAAACATGTTCTAACAAATCTAATTTGACAAGAAAAAAAAGTAATAACTTATTTATATAACAACCTTGAAATATACTCCTATTTCCTCACATGATGAGCAATCTAAGGCTTCTGTTTTAAAGAATGAGCTGCTAACAAAATAGCTGAAACACTATGGAAAGCTGTCATGTAGGCTGGTGTATCAAGCATCATTTACAGATGTCGCGCTTCATTTCAGACAGTTTGAAACGCGAGGGCCGTGATTGGTACGTGATCTGCCCTCGCTCAAGGGAAAACCTCCAGCTTGACTTGAGACCTCCCCTGTGATAAATACATGTAATTATTATGAAGCCAGCTGCAATGGATCATTGATCCACCAGGGGGTGCAGTGGGGTTCCACACTGGAGCTCATGTGAAATAAAGTCAGATACAGTACGCTGGATGTACGTTGTTAAGATCTATATGTCACGGATATCATACTCTGTGCTAAATAAGAGACATGTAATCATTTACAAAACATCACCATGTTGTTATTTAACAAAATAATGTTGTTTAGTGGAAAAAAACGAACGGGAGGAAATGCAAGGCAAGGCAAGTTTATTTATATAGCACCTTTCAACACAATGCAATTCAAAGTGCTTTACAAAAAATGAAAGACATTAAGAAAATGGCATTTAAAATCATTAAAAAGAAAAGCGAATAAAATAACATTAAAAGAAGAAATACATGGGTAAAAGTTACAGTGCAGTCTAAGATATGAATAGTTCAATTAAAAGCAGCGACAAAAAGAAAAGTCTTCAGTCTGGATTTAAAAGTAGTCAGAGTTGCAGCGGACCTGCAGGTTTCTGGGAGTTTGTTCCAGATATTTGGAGCATAATAACTGAACGCTGCTTTACCATGTTTAGTTCTGACTCTGGGGACAGAAAGCTGACCAGTCCCTGAAGACCTGAGAGATCTGGATGGTTCATAATTTAGCAGGAGGTCAGAAATGTATATTGGGCCTAAACCATTCAAAGCTTTATAAACCAGCAGCAGTATTTTGAAATCTATTCTTTGACACACAGGAAGCCAGTGTAAAGACTTCAGAACAGGAGTGATGTGATCCACTTTCTTAGTGTCAGTGAGGACTCGAGCAGCGGCGTTCTGAATCAGCTGCAGCTTTCTAATAGATTTTTTAGTGAGACCTGTGAAGACACCATTGCAGTAGTCCAGTCTACTGAAGATAAAAGCATGGACAAGTTTTTCCAAATCTTGCTGTGACATTAGTCTTTTAATCCTAGATATGTTCTTTAGGTGATAGTAGGCTGATTTAGTAACTGTTTTAATGTGACTGTTGAAACTCAGGTCAGAGTCCATGACTACACCTAGATTTCTGGCTTTATCTGTTGTTTTGAACATTGCAGACTGAAGCTCAGCGCTAACTTTTATACGTTCTGCCTTGGCTCCAACAACCATTACCTCAGTTTTATCTTTGTTTAATTGGAGAAAGTTCTGACACATCCAGTCATTGATTTGTTCAATGCACTTACTCAGTGTTTGAATTGGAGCATAGTCTCCTGGTGAAATTGTTACGTAAATTTGTGTGTCATCCGCATAGCTATGGTAACTTATTTTGTTGTTCTTCATTATCTGAGCCAGTGGTAGCATGTAGACGTTAAAGAGAAGGGGCCCCAAGATGGAGCCTTGAGGTACCCCACATGTCATATTTGTCAAGTCAGATGTGTATTTACCTATATAAACAAAGTTGTTTCTGTCCTTTAAGTAGGATTCAAACCAATTTAGAACTGTTTCAGAAAGTCCCACCCAGTTTTCCAGTCGGTCTAGTAATATGCTGTGGTCAACAGTGTCAAACGCAGCACTGAGATCTAATAATACTAACACTGAAGTTCTGCCACTGTCTGTGTTTAAGTGGATGTCATTAAATACCTTTACAAGAGCAGTCTCAGTGCTGTGGTTTGGATGAAAGCCTGACTGGAACACATCCAAACAGTTATTTAAATGCAAGAAATTACTCAACTGTTGAAAAACAACTTTTTCAATGATTTTACCTAGAAATGGGAGGTTTGATATGGGCCTGTAATTGTTCATTACTGAAGCATCTAGATTATTCTTTTTTAAGAGCGGTTTAATGACTGCAGTTTTCAGGGCCTGTGGAAAAATACCTGAAGAGATTTGTTTACTATATGATGTAGATCTGAGGCCATGCAAGGCAAAACATCTTGGAAAATCCTGTTGGAATAATATCAAGGCAGCAGGATGAGGATTTCAGAAGTTGAATAATGTCCAATAGGTTTTTATTATTAATCTGATGGAATTGTGTCATGGTTTTTGAATTGATGTTAAGTGGACACAGAGACAACACATTTGCTGTTCCTGATGCAGAGGCACTGACTGCTTGTCTGATTTTCTGAATTTTGTCAGAAAATTCAGAAAATCTGATCACCTATGATAAAATGCAGCCCGGCTCTCGATTTTTAATCCTAATTTAATCATCATCTTCACCACGATCATTTATGTTTATGTTCGCCGAAATGACATGAAATCACTGACACATGAATATACTGTATTCAACTTCATTGAAACGTTATTTACGTGCCTAAACTCAGTAATTCACTAAAAATATTTATATTTTAATTGGGCCTCGTCGGCAGATCAGGATCCCGACGCGTAGTGGAGGGATCTTGACATGCATCCGCTAAGAAAAATACTCCGTTGTTACTGTTTTTTAAACAGTCTGAATGAAACGGCAGCTCTCAGCTGTGTATGTACACAACTAATGGCCCATCAACCACAGCTCTCTCCCCCCTCTCCCCCTGATCTTTCTTCTCCAGAAACCCTAACCCTAACCCTAACCCTACAACCTTGAAATATACCCTTCCTATTTCCTCCCATGATGAGCAATCTAAGGCTTCTGTTTTAAAGAATGAGCTGCTAACAAAATAGCTGAAACCCTATGGAAAGCTGTCATGTAGGCTGGTGTATCAAGCATCATTTACAGATGTAGCGCTTCATTTCAGACAGTTTGAAACGCGAGGGCCGTGATTGGTACGTGATCTGCCCTCGCTCAAGGGAAAACATCCAGCTTGACTTGAGACCTCCCCCGTGATAAATAAATGTAATTATTATGAAGCCAGCTGCAATGGATCATTGATCCACCCTTAATGTCTACCCCTGCATCAACAGCATTAGTTCTAAAGAAAGGATGAAAGACAAGTAGATAGAGGCGAAAGGATAACATTTGGGTTGTAAAATGAAACATCCAAGGTAATCACTTTATACAAATAAGTACTGTACGGCTATTAATCACCACTGCCTCGTCGGGTACCCGACAGGTGACCCGCAAAAAAGGTGATTCGCGGGTGGTATTTTTTCAAACGCTTTTTTCCGGGTTCGGTTCTGGGTAAAACAAAGATGATGCGGGTCGGGTCACGGGAATTGCATAATAAATATATTAAAATAATAATAATTTAGTTTAATGTTTAAATCCTCAGACCTCTCCCCCGCGGGACCGCGCATAATCATAACCCCTGCAGTGCATCAATCTGCTGCTGAGCACGCCACATTTGAAATGGCTGAGGTGAAGCTCTACCGGAGAATACAGCATTTTCAATAACACTTCCTCAAGAGCGAAATCCAACGTCTGAGAGGCTTTTGGTGTCATCCTAGATGGAGAAAATAACCAACATCCCACGCTTTTTGAGACAAATATGCAACTGCGTGTGTTAATAAACGTTTTCACTGCTCATATATATGCGGGTTCGGGTCGGGTTGTGGAACTAATTGGCAATATGTGCGACCACCACGATCATTTATGTTTATGTTCGCCGAATTGACATGAAATCACTGACACATATGAATGTATTCAACTTCATTAAAACGTTATTAACTTGCCTAAACTCAGTAATTCACTAAAAACATTTATATTTTAATGGGGCCTCGTCGGCAGATCAGCATGAAGGGTGTTATTTTCCCCATAAGGAACAAGTCGCTGCAAATTATCCCGCTTATTACATGGCCACATTCTCAACAAAGTAACGACATGACTCCCAATATTAATTGAAATCCTTTTATGGATTTAGAAAATGTTTTAAATTGACATGCATCCGCTAAGAAAAATAGTCCGTTGTTACCATTTTTTAAACAGTCTGAATGAAACGGCAGCTCTCAGCTGCAACTAATGGCCCATCAACCACAGCTCTCTCCCCCCTCTCCCCCTGATCTTTCTTCTCCAGCAGCTACATTAACTGTAGGTTACTCTGAGTGACAAGCTTACAGTTAGAACACTGTCATTGCAAGTGACCCTCAGTTAGTTGACTTTTATGTTCAACTGCTAAATTCGTTACTGATAAAAAAAAGGGCTTCTACTGTACCTAGCCTAATTACCTTAACACTCGACCCGCCAGAGGTATTTGTATAGGCCTACCTAACACCGTCAACTCCTGCTATTAGAATGCAATTTTTAACAACATAGGGTGCTACATAACACACTTTCAGGAAAAGTCACGGACTTGTAGACTTTAATATTTTATTGAAAACAAGTTACATTGCACACACACAACACACATCACACATATTGACCCGATTGGCGGTTCTAGTGTTAAATAAACTCACTAATGAATTAAACCAGTTCAATACGCATTTTTCTTATCCTTATCATTCTTTATGAGCACAGAAATAGTCTTAAAATCAGACCTGTGATTTAAATTAAATCTGACGGCAGGCAGTTAGCTTTGATCACCTATGATAAATGCTCTACACCTAATCGCTGGCCATTCAGCCACATAATTCCCTCTATACAAATCAAACTGTAGACGGTGTGAAAGCACCTATTGTTTTAAATAATAGTCGGAATGTGACCTGTGAGCCTTCTGAATTACAGTAGGACAGCACATTCTAAACTAAAATGTTCAATAAATAAAGTAACATCTTATCTTATCTTAATAATATCTTCATATTAATAATAATAATAAATCATACAGTATGTGTCCGAAAGGGAGCAGGAGGAAGCAAACACAAAAATATACAAAAGATATACTGCATATTAAAGCAAACGATTGTAAAGGTAAAAGTATGAGCATAACAAATAAAGAAGTGTAATGTAAACATTTACATTATTATTATGATTATTTAAGATATAAAGACTATATATTGTTGAATTACAAGATTAGATATACTTTAGTTGATCTAAAATATTGATGTGTTCAAATGCTCTTCAAAACACAACTGAAAGTCCATGAAACATGTCTTTCTGTATTTGTGAATGAAGCGCCATCTCCTGGTTAAAACCTGAAATTGAAAATCTGAACGCCCTCTTGGTTAGTGGGAGGGCTTAACATTCCTCGATACTGGTCTTAGGCAGGTCGTAGGCAGGAAGCTGTAAGCTGGAGTCTGAAATGAGGTGCTACATCTGTATATGCATTTGATGGATTTTTCTAATTTATAACTTCACTTATGAGGCTATAAACCTGACCTCTAGTGAGTGGCCAAGCCCTATTTTGGCCCTCTTTGAAAAAGGTTTGGACACACCCTTTTTGTACCAGAAGGTGATTAAGTGTGGCATTTCCACCACATGTAACAATGTGGGTTAACAGATATTTTGCTTCCACTTTAACCAGGCGCGACACATCCACTTCCACCAAATCCTACAGTGAGGCTGGTCAGCTCCACCAACTCATGCTCCGGCAGAGTGGAGATCTTTCTCAACGGCATGTGGGGAACAGTGTGTGGCGACGAATGGGATCTGAACGATGCTCACGTGGTTTGTGGACAGCTGGATTGTGGCCGGGCTGTAGAAACAAAAGATGCGGCACATTTTGGACAGGGAACTGGACCCATTTTGTTAGATGATCTTGAGTGTTCAGGGAACGAGATATCACTTGAGGACTGTGGTCATTCGGGAATAGGATCCCACGACTGTAGTCACGCAGAAGATGCTGGTGTCATTTGTGAAGGTAAATGTGCATGCACAGTCAACACATACAGAGAGTAATGTTCATATAAAAGTATAGACGGCACTTTGAACCCCAGCACCAACCGACACACCATGGAGATTTTATATGGTTTTTAAAGGTCACCTCTTATGCAACATCCACTTGATCATGTATTTCATACATAAACATGTGTCCCCTCTGTGGAAAGAGACTCTGAAAGTTTCAGGAAAAAAGATTCTCTCTCTTTTTGTCCTGATCCATTTATATAAAAACCTGTCTGAAAATGAGCTGATCAGATTTTGGCCCCTTTGTGATGTCATAACGTTTTTTTGGGTTGTGTAACCATTAGAGCTCTATTGTGTTATTTTTAACCAAATCTCTCTCAGAGGGGCGTGGGGAGGGGCTCCTTATTTTCATCTAAAGTGACAGATAGAGAATAAGATTATGGGATGCTGCAATGATCTGTTTGGTGTTTGGAGCCAAACACTTCAGAGTAGGGGTGTAACGGTTCACAGAATTCACGGTTCGGTATGTACCTCGATTTGGGGGTCACGGTTCGGTACGGGTTCGGCACAACAAGAAAAAGCAAAAGAAAGTCCCAAATGCATAATTCCAGGTTTGTTGTTATTTATTTTTGAACAGTAGTGCAAGTTTCAGTTTAAAAATAAGGAACTCTGACATTTTGAATAATTAACTGCATTAAACAGTTAACCTCTTAAGCCCGAGGGTCCCCCCAGTGGACCCCTCCCACCGTTTTTTTACGAGACTATGTCTCAGGGCTTCTTAACATTTATGAAACTATTAATGTTCCATACCCTTTTAAAAGGTAAGAAACTCAGCTAACTGACAATGTGAACCATTTTTAGCTAAAAGAAACACAAGAGTAATACCAAGCCTTTGAATTAGCATGGAGCGAAAAAATGCTAACTAATGCTAACGGACCTTTGCACAGCACTCACTGTAGAAATGCCCTTATTACTTATCGTAACTGCACAAACAAGATATCCGATTAAAGCTGAGACTCCACAGATTCCACACATGTAATGTCATTACTGTACGACCCCGAATTCCTGGAACTATCAGCCAGAAAAGAGAAAGTAAACAACATCCGGTTTCAAAAATATTACAATAATTACGTCTTACCTTTTTTGATTTGTGATCAAAAGTTGTGTTCAACGGAATAAAAACAAGGTTAATCCAATGTCTTTGTGTCACGTAGAAATGTTTACTGATAATCCATCATCATATTTATCGCAATATACTGGGTATAAAGTTTTGCCGTCCAGGCTTGTACTTTCAGATATGCTTCGTTTGCTTCTCTATTACGTCCGCAATGGTAATGTTTACGTGGATTTGGGAACTGCCCATCGATTCTATTGGATGTAATGGTTAAGAAAAAGGTGTAAATCACCTAAATCGACCAATGGGTTCCAGAGATATGGTCCTGCGTAAAGTATAAAGAATGCCAGCCAGCGTAAGTACATTACGCAGCAGACTTTACTTATTGTTTACTACGGAAGGAAGCAGGAAGCAGGAATTGCCGGGACCCAGAGCACACGGAGCACCGAGCGGACAGCAGATAACGGAATTGCAGTTTTATTGCTTATGGATTATCAGAACATTTCAAAGGGGACACAGCCCCATTGGATATTAACCTATGGATTAACTACATCATCGTTTTTTATCGTTTTAATGCCATTGAAGACCAGTTTAGACCAGACAAAGAGGAAGGTAAGCCATTAGCCTAGCGCATGTTAGTACCTAGCACCACTTGTTTTGATGTACGTTTTTGTTGATAACCTTGTGAGTTTGTATCTTTCAGTGTTGAGGTGGGCACCGTTAGATTCCGTGTCTCCTTTCGATCATAAACAATGTGTTGGATGTGGGGCTAGGATAAGTAATAAGGGAGCTAGGAGTGATTTTCTGTGCAGTAATAGGTTAGCATTTTTCGCTCGGGGCTAATTCAGAGGCTCACTGTTAGCATTGTGTGTTTTTTTTGAAAACATAAATGAAAAAGATCAGTTAAATGAGTTTTTTCCCGTTATATGGATATAAAATATTCATAGTTTATTAAATATTAAGGTTCCTTAGACATTGTTTCCTGCAAATGACGCGATTTCGGGTCCGTGATGCCTAAGAGGATAACAGAGTATGTTTTATTTATTTATTTATTTTTTTCACTACAGTTGCATTTGGATGGAATGAATTCCTATAGTGATAATTCAAAGTAATAAAATGATTTTTACAGTGAAAAAGTTCAAATGGAACTGATGGTTCCCAAATTACCCAGAGGTGAGTCCGCCTGGACTTTATTTTTCTAAACCTCTGTAAAGAGGTCAAATTTCACTTGTGATGTCGATGACATCAATCTTGATACAGGGTACTTATTATATGTTATAGTTTGGATTCCTAAAGCTTTTAGTCTACTAACCCATCATTCAAGGTTAGTTTATCAGACATGATAACGAAACTAAGTTGTACTATTGGCGGAAGCAGCTCTGAGTGATAAGCCAGGTGGAAATATGTTTGTACACTCTGACGTCACGCCCAGCGCCATCTTGCGGAGACGAGCGGCTGAGAAATAAATCGTCGGACTTGGTGTTGGGGGTTGAACAAAATAAATATTACGCATTGCCAGACGCATATTATCTCTGATTTTAATACTGCAATATCTTAGATAGTGTTGTAGCTTTATGATTTCGATTTTACTGGCAATTATAAGGAAATCTTTGCATTTGATCTTTAAGGTATTTTTTACTAAATACCCAAAAAATGAACTTGGAGCATTTTCTTTTTAAAACCTTTTTTTTCAAATCAAATCAAATCAAGTTTTATTTATATAGCACATTTATAAACGATTTTTGGTCGAGCCAAAGTGCTGTACATAAAATAAAAATAGCCTACAGTAGAGACACTTTCCAGCAAATACAACAACAAATACAACATCACAGATAGAACCCCAGCTTTTCTCCCCCATTGAAATGAGTTAATCCATGACTGGTAAACATTAGAGACCACTGAAACATGTGGAGTTTCTGTGCTTTTACTATTTATATGTATTTATTCGTTATTTTCCATGAAGTAAGACTCCCAAATTTGGGATTATTTGCATGCATAACTGGTCAAAAGATCAGAAAGGATTGAGAGTTTTAGCTTGATTTAATTTATAACGCCACAATACCATTGTATTCAATAGTTATCAATATCAACCACTCTGTCAGTCAGTCACATTGCTGTTGGATAACTTTAAACCACTCATGGCGCAACAATTAAAGTAGCTTGACGTATCTACAAGAGCCGTCTTTCCTGTAAAAATGTGCCTCTCCTCCTCCTACGTTTGTAGAGTAGGGAGTGGTCACTTATTAGTATGCAGTGTTGTTATGCTACTTGTTGACAATGTCATTCAGACGTACTAAGGTGCAGTCAGTATCTAATGTTCACTAATTGGATGGTACACAAAGCGCTGATCAAACAATGCTCCTCCATAAAGCACACCAATGTAATAAGTCTGATGTCAGGCCAGGTACACTTAATTGGCACTGTTGATGAATACATTAGGTACTTTATTAAGAGCTTTTTAGAAGACAATACATTTAAGGACGGAACCATTCAAGATTTTGAACAAAATGTTTTTAACTAATTATAGCTGAATGCCGATGACAATATACACACTATTTTGTTCCATCATATGTAGAGAACACCAAGTCTCTCCTGAAGTTTGATTACAATATTTTAAATCTTACTGTTATCACGATGGCCCTCTGACAGATAGCGATGTAAAATCAAGTGCTTTACATATTTACATATTCACTCTGGGTTTGATGGTAAACACACAATACATATATATTTGAAATGTAACTAGTTCAAACTCATCTGATAAATGTTGCCTACTTTAACACGCTTGGATTATGCTGTCCCAAGTCAAAAAGTTGAACTATTTCACAAGATTCAAATGGAAACGTTTCTGTGTCAAAAGTTGGCAAAACATTTAATCCTTTTAGTCTGTCATATCAAAGGAAATGTTTCTGGTTGATTTCAATATTGACTTGTTTTCAGTAAGCGTCAAATGTAAAATTGAATGATCTAAAACAAAGTCTGTTACATGTAGAACATCAGCAGTATGCAAGAAAAGAGCACATAAAGCAGTCTACAGTCAACATATCAACAGCTTTTTCTCGCTACGTCTGAAACTCAACCTCAACAAGACCAAACTGCTATTTCTTCCAATGAAGGACTCTCCAATCCAGGACCTTTCTATCAACATCTGTTGTTTCCTATACTCAAACTCCAAGGAATCTGGGTGTGCAAGATACACTCTTTACGTCATCAGGAGGACGGTTCCTCGACTGACCGAATAACATAGGTTCTCGTTCAGGTTCGCAAAATGTGGCTGTAATGTGGTGTGGTTCTGTTTCAATCGAAGGGTCTTGAGTTTCGATTTGAGCTCCTGAAATCAACATGTTGATGATACTAGTATATACATACATACATACATACATACATACATACATACATACATACATACATACATACATACATACATACATACATACATACATACATACATACATACATACATACATACATACATACATACATACATACATACATACATACATGGTACCAATGGCTTCTCTTGATAACTGGATTTAAACTTAGACTCACACTGTACAATTCACATTTATATTCAATTTAATATTACAATTCCAGTCCTTACACACTTAATGTATATATAATATCCTGCTTTGTAATTTGTTACTGTAAATGTATATTTCCACATGTATATTTTCTACGTTTTTGACGCTATTTATTTCTATTTGAGATGTTTACATTTTGGATTGTTTATTCATTTTAATTTCTCTTATGTACAATGCCCAAATTGGGATTGATAGAGTACTTCCTATCTTATCTTATCTTCCCAAATTAGCTTCAAGACACTGGTATTGGCTTAAAGTGCTGTAAAGGGATCCGGCCCTTCTTACATCAACACTTTGGTTGAACAATACACTCCAGCAGGTGCACTTCGCTCTGCCTCGGCAAATCAGATCACTGCGAGTTGGACCGAGGTACCTCTCAATTAAAACAAGCCTGTTTGCTGTTATTGCTTCAAAATGGCTGAATTCCACACTTCTTCCATACTGTAAAACCAGCTGACTTGTCCTTGTCCAATAAATCCCCCGCCCTTGGCTTGCAAATGTACTTTTTTCTATTCTGATTCTGTATCTTCATTGTTTAAAGATAGCAACATACACTCAAAAATAATTCTATACGTGTGAAGATAAGATAAGATAATGGAACTTTATTCATCCCCTTGAGGAAATTCAGGTGTTTATAGCAGCAACAGGTCAGAGTTAAAAACAGGATTCAAGCAAGGTAAAAATAAAGACCAAATAGGATCCATCCATCTTCCATCCATCTTCTCCCGCTTATCCGTGGTCGGGTCGCGGGGGTAGCAGTTGCAGCAGAGAGCCCCAAACTTTCTTTTCCCTGGCCACATGAACCAGCTCTGACTGGGGGATCCCAAGGCGCTCCCAGGCCAGCAAAGAGATATAATCCCTCCACTTGGTCCTAGGTCTACCCCTTGGTCTCTTCCCAGCTGGACATGCCTGGAACAACTCCCTCGGGAGGCTCTGATGAAAACGATTTTTTTGGTCCTGTAAATATTACTTAGATTATGTGTTTTACTTCTACAAGAAATTACTAATTTAGTGCTTTAACTCAAAATATCTCCTTTTATTTAATGTGTTACTTGTATTTTGCATCATCATTGTGTTAAGTACATTTTAACCATAGAACCAAGTAAATATTACCTAAAGTATTGTGTTGATTGTCAAACGGTTAAAAGCTAATAAAGTTTACCTTGGCAATTTAAAGGGCACCTATCATGCTAAATGCACTTTGTGATGTCTTTTATACATGATTATGTGTCCCCGGTGTTCCAGGGAACTCACCAAGTGTCAGAAAACACAACCCTCTCTATTTTCCTCCTTCGCCAAATCTCTAAAAAAGGGGCTGCAACGGATCTGAAAAAAATGGATCCACATTCCGACACTTTTCTACGTCACAAAGACGTACTCCGCTTATTGGTCAACTCTCCACCTATCAGGGGAATGAGCCACGGCCACGTGCATTGCCAAACCTCTCATTCGCATATAGGCTATCGGCAGGCTAAACCAACCCCAGTCACATCTGTGTTTTTGCCTGCTCTTGGCAGGATGTCTAAGCCAGTTAAACCACGGACATGTTTATGAACTTCTCTCAAATCCAACACGGATATGCCTCCAAACTAATGCTACACCCGGGATCAATACCAAGCATCCGGGACCAGGCCAGTGAGGACACATCCAATTCTGAAGCTGTAAGTTTTTATTTAGCAGTGTTTTTCCTGATAAAGCTATATCTAGCTTGTAGTATGTAGCATGTAGCATGTAGCTTAGCCGCATCAATGTCGCCTCAACCCCAACTAGTAATCGGTTAGGTGTTTATATGTTCTTGTAACATTTTATTTGGTACGCTCCGCAGTCTTTGCTTTGTCTTTTATTTTAATTATCAGGCATTTGCGAACATGTTCAGACTGCCGTAATGGCGATCTGTGTGAAGGCTGTAAAGCCACGCCTAGCCTAGCCGATAACACAAGTATTTATTCTCCTATGTATTAGTATTTTGTATCCTCCAAAAAATCATATTGAGTAAGTTATAATAACAAACGTAATCTTCTGGAGGTAAGTGCCGTTTTTTCCAGCGTTATGTAAAAGCTTTTGTGATTGTAGTCTGTAAGAACGATCATATATCATCGATCTGTAAGCTAAGCTAAGCTACGCTACGCTACGCTAAGCTAATGAGACATGCCGTTTTTTGCAGTATGTTTACTTGTTTGCGCACATGAATATAAATGGGGGTGTGTTAGGATACAACACTGTATGTATGTATGCGAGGGGACACACACCACGAGTAAAACGGAGCTAAAGCCCTGGTATGTTGTTGACGACATGCATATAGTAATCTAAACCACTTTTTTTGTTGTGCTTTTTTTAACCTTGCACAGGCTACGTGGCCAACTTGATGGACCTCATCTTCGACCAAGTCTTTGTGGACCCTGCACCATTATGAGCAACCTGACAGGGAGGAGGTCATCGCCGGGTATGCCACACGGTTCAATTTGGCTGCTGTCTGAACCTAACATAGACATTTCACGGATCAGAGGATAACGCAGGCCGGAATCACCACTCTGATCCTGTGTACAAGGAAGCCCCAGCACCAGCTCACAAAGCTCCTGTTTTTTATGGGTTCAAATAACCGTTGATTTTGACAATAAAGTTCCGAGTTGATATCAAGTGTGTCGTGATTATTCATGTTGGGATGGGTAAAGAATATTCTGATTTCAAAAGCATAAGGTTGTGTGTGGACTTTTTTTGTCGTACACATGGGTGTGTTATGCCATTGCTGTGTAGTATATAATATAATAGTACATGTACAATGACAGAATGAAAGATTGCATAAAGCCATATACACCAGTATTTATTTCCATGAACAATATTAGCATTCGTTTTACAATTTCAGTCAAAACAAACAAACCACTCAGTGCTCTATTTGCCTCAACTGTAGTCCCATGTTCAGCTCTGTAAATATTCAATGCATTCTGCAGGGACAACACATTTAGGCACACAGGCTCCAATCCAGGATGGTCCACCACACAGGTTACAGAGTCCTCATGTTTCTGCATCCGTCTTTACACCTAGTGTGATAAACATATATTGAATGACATGTGAAAAATGTATTCTCTAAACAGACAACTTAGTGAAGCTAATGTTACGTGTGGTATCTCCATGTAGCACATGCTCCGGTTCAGAAGGCATCGTGGCGCAAGTTGCACATGTACCCCTTTAGAAAGAAGTCAATAACTGAGCTTTTAAAACACATGAAACACACATTGCTGACAACTGAGGTGTTGGAGTTATACTTTGTATCACCCTAAGTTATTGAACTTTCCAACGGTTGTTGCACGATGTTGGAAGAAAAGGACTGTAAACTATTAAACGCAATGAGGCCATTGTATATATGCTGAAAATATGAATGTCTCCCTTTATAAATATATATATGTATCGCTGTGTTTGCGTTACAAACTCTAAGTTACAAACTGTACACATTGCATTCTTGCTAATTAGCCAAAATATGAATGGAATAAGTAGCAAGCATCGTAACAGAGTAAAAATAAATAGGGACAACAGCTTGTCAACTAACCATTCAGAAACGTCCTGCTGCAACCGAGATGTTTGCACCTCCGCTGCTTCAGTTTCTGGATCAAATTGATAATATGCTTGAACACATGCATTGCTCTGAGATGACATGTTTATTCCACACTCGTAATCACAGCAAGCATGGTAACGTGACTCCTGCCGGCTCTTCTGCTGGGGGCGTGGTCAGCTGCTGCTCAGAATTTTCATAGGCAGGTTTGGAATAAAGCGAAAATGAGCGAAACGAGGCATGGCTAAAAAATGATCTGTTTGGTATTTTGAAAAATAAAATGTATAAATATACCTTATATAGGTATGGTCATACACTATATCATTTAAATATAGCATGATAGGTCACCTTTAAGTGAAGGTGGGTTACGCCCTATGACATCAGAGTAGTTGCACACGGTACAGAGATTTGGGAGAAGAGGACCATTTACTGAGTGGAAGATAGCATGGATGGACCCTCTGCTAATGTGTTGAATAATCGTGGATTTGGAGTCATGTGAGTATATTTATGCGCTTGGTTATCTGGTTACATTCATGTTATCTTGTCAGCTGAATGCAGATATTAAAACGTACATTAAGCTGAATGACTAGTCAATCAGCTTAGCCGGTTAGCTCGTTACCATGCTAGCTAACTCAGCACGTGGGATAAATCAGATATCAAGGTGTGGGTTAATTTTTAGTGGGTTATTTATTATGCCAACTCCGTTTCTAATACGCAAGAAGACTGCAAAATGCGTCTATGATTATTTTCGATCTTTCGAATCCAGACGAGTTATCTCTCCCCCGCCATTACACACACGCGGCTGCTACATGCAGCAACACACACCAACACGTTCTCACTCCCATCCCGTCACATATTGACAGACGCTCAGGGCCCCTCCCCGTCACTCTATTATGTACAGGGTACCCCTTGGAAGTCAGGCTTCTACGGGCAGGGCGTCCCATAGACCTTCATTGCGGACAGCGGACCCCTTGACCGTCAGGCTTCTATGGGCAGGGCGTCCCATAGACCTTCATAGACCACGTGATCAACAACAATGGCCGACCTTCGTGTTATTCTCGGTGGAAAATGCCTATTTTAAGGTTCATTTGGCCATTAAAATGCATTTTGATGTCATTTTATGCGAGTAATATGAGTTTTTATTTCTGATTATTCGTGCAGTAGATGTACATGATGTTTAGTTTGCTAGTTATGACGAAGATTACTTCATGAATGTGTACGCATTCATGGTTGCTAACCTTTTTTTGGTGGAAATGTGTTTTTTCACAGCAAAGTCACCCTCTGTACTTGGACTTATTGGGAGAATCTAAAGGCAAGAACATCCCAAATATTCATTGAGGTCTTTATTTTAGACCTTTAGTGTTGCCGTCTGTGAGGAAAATAAATAGGGCTCAGAGCCTCAGGATACTGAAATCTGTATTTTTAAATCTTTTTTTCCTTCTAATTTGTTATTCTTATTAAAATAACACACTGTTATTTACTCACCAATAACACACAATTATCCTTGCTTTTATTTATTGCTTTAATTCCATAATCTTTGTTTTTTTTGGCATCCGTCAGGAACTGAATTTCAAAATAAAAATAAACGGAAACAGACGTAGGCCTATCAGGGACATTTCGAGCATCATTGCGATTGTCAACATGTTTGAGTTTAGGATGGCCGAATTCACTACACTACCCATAATCCCCAGCTATCGTTTAGGACTACAGTCCCCGTGATTAATCGTCAAGGTCTGGGATTGGATGTCGGAGTGGCAGTGCGCCAAGTTTACACCGAGCGTCAAACAGCTGTTTGAAATGGAATGAAACCACGCCAGACTATCCAAAACTGGAATCGAACGCCCCCCCAGAACTACACACTACACACTCCACTATTGTGTTTTGCAAAATGTTCTATGGGACGTCTCTACTGAACGTTTTCGTTTTTCCCACAATTAGAAGTTGGCAGTATTAAACACATTGGTGTTATCAAATGGAAAACATATAATTAATAAATGGGTGAAAATCGCTTGTGTCCATAATGCGCAGCATTAATATATACCCACATGACAGCTCATTGTTAGTTTGTAATTCTTCTCCACTACAATTCAGAGGTTAACCTGGTATTTTACTCCACTACACTTATTTGAGTTACTTTGCAGATTCTGATTGATGATGTGAAATATAAACAACCATTAAATTAGAGTTTAGTTACACCTGAGTCAAATTCAGGTAAGGTGATTGTCAAGTGCCAACAATCAGGAGAGATATTTGATAGAGACTGTAAAGACTGTATATTATGGCTATTTTGCACATCCCTTTCAAGATGTTCTAAGGTTTATTGACATATATACACAACTACGGTGTAGTTATGCAATGAATGAAAAACTTGGGTCACAGGTTCCTCAACAGTGCATTACAAGACATCTATCAATATGTGTGTACCTCCACCATTAAACTGTCATATTCTGCACATTTCTTATTCTATCTACATACATAAGAGTATAATCCATATGTATAATATCAGTTAAAATAAGTGCTTCAACATAGTTAACATTGCAGGAAAGCAATATATTAGACGTTAAGTACTTTGTCAGGCTTAATATTTATCTGTAGATAGATACCCCCAAAGCTTTTTTCTTATATAAAAGAAGACCTTAATCTGTTATTTAATGTTTAAATAAAGGTTAATTCGTTTTTCTGTGTTGCACCTCCTCATATTAATATCTTTGTGCATCCAGCACTAAACTGTTTTATTGTAGAGATCACTTACAGTATCTTCTTGATTTTTTATATTCTATATTTCTATCACAGACCTTCTACTTTCCCCCTAGGAAAGTATGTACTCTTAATATTTTTTTAATCAAATATAACACATAAAAACAATAATTCAATAACGCACACAAGGTCACACAGCCATAATAACTTTGTATTATTAGTGTAGGACACTTATGTATGTACAACATCTGAAGATGTGTAGTTTTATTCATGCTTTCACATAATTTTACAGCTTATTGCTATACTATTTCAGACTCAGTATTTACATTCAATTAAATTCAAATCAGTAATATCTTTAAAAGCTACAAGTCCTTTTATATCAGCTGTGCACCGTTATGGTGTAAATATAACCCATCTATGAATTAGATCAAATGTAAAAGTCAGCCGAATTAGTGTTGATACTGCAAGGAGACGTATTGTGTGAAGAGAAATTGAAGATGTTGTTTAATTGTTGATATATTTATGATCCACGTCAAGTATTCAGTTTCGGCGGCATTTCTTCAGTTTGTCCAAAGGTCTTCTCATCAGGGCTCTATAAATAAAGAACTACAGCAGATCTGTAATATGTAATGCAGCCGAACCGTGTATTACAATGCCGTTATGTGATGACTTTCAAAGAGAAAAGCAAGAGCACTCGGAATTAAGTATTATTTTATTCTTTTAAAATGTTTTCCGGATTTCATATAATATAAACACCAAATCCCAGCATGCATTGCGGCTAAAACATCCAATCAGCTTAAACCATAGCTGAGGATCTTGGGTAATTGCTCGAAATTCCTACGTCTGTTTCCGGTTATTATTATTTTGAAATTCAGTTCCTGACGGACGCCAAAAAAGCCCGAGATTATGGTATTAAAGCAATAAATAATAATAATTGTGTGTTATTGGTGAGTAAATAACAGTGTGTTATTTAGAAAAGAATAACAAATTAGAAGGAAAAAAATATTTAAAGAATACAGATTTCAGTATCCTGAAGCTCTGAGCCCTATTTATTTTCCTCACAGACGGCAACACTAAAGGTCTAAAATAAAGACCTAAATGAATATTTGGGATGTTCTTGCCTTTAGATTCTCCCAATAAGTCCAAGTACAGAGGGTGACTTTGCTGTGAAAAAACACATTTCCACCAAAAAAACGTTAGCAACCATGAATGTGCACACATTCATGAAGTAATCTTCATCATAACTAGCAAACTAAACATCATGTACATGTACTGCACATATAATCAGAAATAAAAACTCATATTACTCGCATAAAATGACATCAAAACGCATTTTAATGGCCAAATGAACCTTAAAATAGGCATTTTCCACCGAGAATAGGGCAGCAACAAACGACTAATTTGATAATCGATTAATCGACTATTCGGACTAGGGGTGGGCGATATGACGATATATTTCGTCGTGACAATATTAGTTCTCCACGTTATGCTTTTTCAGAGATATCATATCTATCGTGATAAAAAGAAAAAAAGAAAATTGGAATTTCTTTCTTTTTTTTTTAAATATACAAAAAAAATAAGCTCATGTGAAAGACATGCTCTAAAGCTGTCTAGTCAGTATTCAGACAGTATTGCACTTCATTTATTGTCTTGGTTGATTCTGTTGGCTTATATTTTATTTTATCAATAAGGTATTTAGTTTTTCCCTTCAGTTATGCTAAAGTCTTTTATTGCACTTCAAGTCTAAAGTTTACATTTTAATTGTTTGGCACTGACTTTTCCTCATTGATGTTTTATGTTTTACTTAGTTATGTTTTACCCTCCTTTTCATGTTTATTGATGTTCACTGCTAGTGCTACCTCAGAAAGTTCATTTTTATACTGAGAAACTGTGCCTTAAAGCCATATCAAAATGTTGAATTGTTCATTCAGGGATTCATTTCAGAAATAAAACCAGCTTGAAATGCTACTTTGGTCTGTTACTCCTTTTTGTTTTAGTTTCTGTTACCTTGTAGGTGCTTGTACTGTTAAGTAGCTTGAAAAATAACCATAATTACCGACATGAAAAAATATCGTGATAATATATTTTTCAATATCGCCCACCCCTAATTCGGACTATTACATGCCTTGCACAATTTCTCAAACGCTCTTATTCAGCCATCAACGTTTAGATTTAGCTTGAGGTTGTTTTAGGCATGTGGAAACTAACAATGAAGACAATAAAGATGAATACTTGATTCAAAAATACATATATTATTAAATTAACTAAACACATTTTGAACAAAATTAACATAGCTTTTAATTTAAATTAAATAAATAATATTTCACAACAAAAGAAACAACAATGTTTTAACAAATCGTATTAAATAATCTGATGACAGAACTGTAAACAGAATAGCTGAAACTTTAACAAAATAAAGAGTAACTCAGTTTCCTCTAATCATTAACCCATGTTTGTATAATGTAGTTAACTCCGTGTGTTGCTGCTAGCATACATAATACCTGACGTGGAAACGTTACTCGTGGATGGGGCTACAGAGCTGCTAGAAAGACAGTAAAAACCCGGTGCATTCCTCCATCTGAATGTGGAGCACTTTTGCTAAATGTTTAGACAAATTGCTCGTGTTACTGCCCTTAATAATTGCACTTTAGGCAACGAGCATCGAGACGGGTAAAGTTTAACCACAACTCGCAGCGCGTTCTCTCCGCCATCTCCGTAGTGTGTTGCTGCATGTAGCAGCTGCGTGTGTGTAAACGGCCCCGCCCCCTCGCACACAGACGGGGGAGAGAGATCTCGTCTGATCGAAAATACATCATAGACGCATTTGTTTGTCTTTTTGCATATTAGAAACGAGTTGGCGACACTCAGACTGCGATATAATGTTTTTGTAGCAATAATACATAACATATATTTGTTAAATGTCTCCAGTACCGATAAAAATACCGATAACGTTGGAGCTTAACGGCGCTTAAAACACATGTGATGACGTCACCAACGAATCGACGACTGAATTAGTTGGCAACTAATTTGGTAATCGATTTTAATCGATTAAGTCGATTAGTTGTTGCACCCCTACCGAGAATAACACGAAGGTCGGCCATTGTTGTTGATCACGTGGTCTATGAAGGTCTATGGGACGCCCTGCCCGTAGAAGCCTGACGGTCAAGGGGTCCGCTGTCCGCAATGAAGGTCTATGGGACGCCCTGCCCGTAGAAGCCTGACTTCCAAGGGGTACCCTGTACGTAATAGAGTGACGGGGAGGGGCCCTGAGCGCCCGTCAATATGTGACGCGATGGGAGTGAGAACGTGTTGCACACACACACACACACACACACACACGGAGGAGATGGCAGAGAGAACACACTCCGAGGTGTGGTTACACTTGACCCGTCTCGATGTGGACAATGCTCGTTATCAAAAGTGCAATAAGAGTTTAGCATGTCAGGGCGGTAACATGAGCAATTTGTGTAAACATGCAGATATGAAAAACTTACTTAGCCGGTTAGCTCGTTAGCATGCTAGCATGCTAGCTAACTCAGCACGTGGGATAAACCAGATGTCAAGGTGTGGGTTAGTTTTTAGTGGGCTATTCAGAGATTCAAACCCGTCGACTAGGGGGTAATTCTCCGTTTCAGATAAATCTATGGCATTAGCGGACTCACTTATTTAAAAAGTGTTTTTTTATTGGGGGGAGGCGGTGTTCGCGCTACATTATGATACTAAAATACTGTGTCAGCTACTATATAGCTTTAGACTGTGTGCCACCCTGCCTGGTGCATCCAGTATTTAATACTAACAGTGACCTGATGTGATATGACCAAAACCCCATAGCTAATGTGTAATGTTCTATCCACAAATAACATATCCCAATTTAGTAGGGATAGGGCTAAATTATTAAAGACTGTGGTACCGTTAAAGGGGAAAGGAAACACCATTACAGCTATAATATTCCGGTAGTTTATTCATTTTACAATGGATATTGATCGTAATATTTATTGTATATGATATTACTCACCAAAAGAGAATTAATTATCCGCCAGCCGGGTGGGGAATTCTGTGACCAGGCCGCTGCCATCAGGGGAGTCCCAAATGGTGACGTCACTGTGTGGGTCCTCGCTCCGGGTATCCATACCGAAAGTCAACACAACGTGGCAGATATGGCAGCGATGGAGGAATTTTGCAATGAGATCGACGTTTTGAACGAAGCTACGGGCTCCGTAGCGTCCAGCTAGCTTAGCCGCTAGCTTAGCGATAAATACACACAGCGTTGTATTCTCCTCCCCCTGTCGGCCCTAAAAGCTTCAGAGGGCGGATACCTGAGCTCCATAGCGTCCAGCTAATGTGAAACACACACACACACACAGCGTTAGCGGGACATTCTCCTCCCCCTGACGGCCCTAAAAGCTTCAGAGGGCGGATAGCTGGGCTCCGTACCGTCCAGCTAGCTTAGCCGCTAGCTTAGCGATAAATACACACAGCGTTTTATTCTCCTCCCCCTGTCGACCCTAAAAGCTTCAGAGGGCGGATACCTGAGCTCCATAGCGTCCCGCTAATGTGAAACACACACACACAGCGTTAGCGGGACATTCTCCTCCCCCTGTCGGCCCTAAAAGCTTCAGAGGGCGGATAGCTGGGCTCCGTAGCGTCCCACTAGCTTAGCCGCTAGGTAAAGGTAAACATAGATGGCTACATAGAATATGAATAAATCGTCACCGATGTAGAGGATATATTTTTTTATTCACTTTGAACTCGGCCAAATGGAGTTTAATGCTTTGGGATTTAAGTTAGGCCACATAGTACGTGCATAGTTAGTGCTAACCCATGCTTTGAGCAGCTTCTCATCCTTTAGTGGCAGCCTATGGAAATGTACTTCTTCCTTCTTTGTAAAAACCATTTGTGTAGCCTGGGGCAATATAATACGCTCCTGACGACGACCGTTTGCTTTTGTTGGAAACCACTGGTGCATTGCAGCTGTATTGAGCTTTGGCCCAGGAAGCCGTACCCACACAGTAACGTCACTGGGAAAGTCCCGGATCGATGGAAGCGCCCAAGGTCATTAGGCGCGTATTTCAAAAAATAAATTTGTATCTCGATCGTTTACATTGGAAATAGACTAGATAAATACATTTCCTAATGGGAATATTGCCGCATGGAAAGCAGTTTGAAAAGTGTTTCCATTTCCCTTTAAGCTCCGACATTATCGGTCTTTTTCGGTAGGCAGACATGTAAAAAATATGTCGTATGTATTATTGCTACACAAACATTATATTGCAGTTTGAGTGTCGCCAACTCCGTTTCTAATACGCAAGAAGACTGCGTCTATGATTATTTTTAGTATTTTCGATCTTCCGAATCCAGATGAGAGATCTCTCCCCCGCCATTACACACACGTGGCTGCTACATGCAGCAACACACACACGGAAGAGATGGCGGAGAGAACGCGCTCCGAGTGTGGACAATACTCGTTACCAAAAGTGCAATAAGAGTTTAGCATGTCAGGGCGGTAACACGAGCAATTTGTCTAAATATTTAGCAAAAGTGCACCATATTCAGACGGAGAAATGCACCGGTTCGACTGTCTTTCTAGTAGCTCTGTAGCCCCATCCACGAGTAACTTTTCCAGGTCAGGTGATGTATGCTAGCAGCAACACACGGAGTTAACTCAATTATACAAACATGGGTTAATGATTAGGTAACTGAGAGTTATTTATTTGTTAAAGTTTCAGCTATTCTGTTTACAGTTCTGTCATCAGATTATTTAATACCATTTGTTCACACATTGTTGTTTCTTTTGATGTGAAATATTAGACATTTAATTTAAATAACAAGCAATGTTAGTTTTGCTCACAATTTGTTTAGTTAGTTTACCTTAATTTTTTCTGCAAAAGAACAGATAAAAGTATTAGTACCGTTAACGATACCCATCCATACAATTTAGCTTATCTTATGTAAAATCAACCCACTGGTTTTGGCTTATTGGCCATCAATGCCAGTTTAACTCCTAAAACTAGAGGCTTGCTAATGTCAGAAACTAGATGTGATTGTATTATGTAAGCTTATCTTTTGTATTTGTTCCTCTCCCTTTTCTTTTTTTTAGACATTTCTTTTCTCCAGCAGTGAGTGTCTGCAGTCAAAGTACATCAGTAATGAAAGACACACACACACACACACACATACATGCACTCTCACACACACACACAGACACACACACAGACACACACACACACATACACACACACGCACGCACGCACACACACACACACACACATAGACACACATACACACACATATACACACAGACACACACTCTCACACACAGAGACACATACACACACATATACACACACACACACTCTCACACACACAGACACTCACACACAGACACACACACATATACGCACAGACAGTGACACACACACTCTCACACACAGACACACACACACACATACACACACACAGAGACACACAGACACACATACATTAATGACATCGTTTTTTTATCACATTTTGTTTAACATCAAAGAGGAGTTCAGAAGGGTAACAACTCTTCATCTGGAGCCAACCTTTTTGACGAAACTGGACTTCTACACCCCCAAACTGCTGAAGATATTTGGGAAGAAAGGCGGGGTTGCAGGCTCAACAATAAAACTGATACTGGATTCATTCAGTGAGGTAAACTTTGAAATTCATACAACGACATTACTTTTACTGACGAAAAATAATAATGGCATGCGCAGGCCTTTACAGATACATTTTCAGCATCTTTTAAGTAATTACGTGTTTTCTCACCTCTCCCCCTCTCTCTTAAAGGTGGGGTAGGTAAGTTTGAGAAACCGGCTCGAGTGCGCTAGAATTTGAAAATACACAACGGAGAAAATCTGCTACTTCCTTACAGAGCCCCTCCTCCAACGCACACGAACGCGCACATGACCAATGAGGGCACGAGATAAGTTTGTGCACAGATGGAAGGCTGACAGGCAGGTAGGCCATCCAGTTACTTTAGCCGGGCCGGCTCAGATGATTGGTTGTACTTTTTACAGAACTACGGCTTCCACAGATGATGTTATTTTATGGATTTTTTGTCAAAGCACTTCAGATATTCATTGCTATCGGGATGTTAAGAGCATTCCATGGAATATAACAAAAAGTGTATCTCGAGCCGGTTTCTCAAACTTACCTACCCCACCTTTAAACTGCCTGTTTTTTAGACTAAAATGTAAACGTGAAGCATTCTCTTAAAATGTGTTTTGATTGCTGTATTTCTATATACATGAATACGTTTACAATTATGTAGTATTCTTTATTCTAATTTACATTTCTGTATAAACAGCAAAATGTTGAAGGTAGACGAGATGCCATCATCCGCTGCCTGATGGAGTTCCTTGGAGAGAGTACAGAGGAACTCATCAAAGACTACCCGGTAAATGTTATGATGATTGTTGAATTCATGTTTAATATGTTGTCTGTTCTTCAATATTTGTAAATAAGTATCTCTATAGTTGAGCAACTTGTGCCATCATTTGGAGAAAAAAATATTCAGATTAGCTCATTTAGCATTAAATAAGGGAGGCGTGTGGTGCAGTGGAAGAGTGCGTTGGTCACAGGTTCAAACCCCACTGCAGTCAGCATGTCGTTGTGTCCCTGAGACACTTCACCCCAAAGTGCTCCTGTGGGGATTGTCCACAGTATTGAGTATGTAAGTCGCTTTGGATAAAAGCGTCTAACAAGTGACATGTAATGTAAAATACATTTAACATAAGTTATATATTTTTACTGCATTTGATGTATTATTGATAGATTTTATTTTATACTTTCTCCATTTCATTTTCTGATTGAAAATGTGTTAGAATTTATGGTTGAGACGTTAAAACCCAAATTCCCTCCTAATACTTAATGCAGTTTACATATTGTTATTTACTTCTTGGTTGGAACAAAGCATATCTTTATTTAAATGAGCTGCATTCAGACCCATGTCATTGATGGACCAAAAAAATACATGTTAATATAAATTCCCTTCATTAACTTACCCCATCCTTATTTGAGTTGAAGGACACTAGATAATCTACTTAAATACTGAATGAAATGCCCACTTTAATGTAATGAGTCTCACACAGTAACATATTTTGACAGGATGTAAGCAAGGACATCGTCAAAGAGCTCATGAAGATCTTTGTCGTCAGCGACAGCGCAGCGCAGGGAGACGCAAATGCTGGTCATGTGTCGATCGTCATAGAGGGAACTGAGGTGCAGGATGGGTGCAAAAGTGTGACAAACGCATGCATACTGCTCATGGGCATAATCTATGCCATGATCTTGGTTTTCCCACCAAAGGTAAAATACACCTTTGAAGTGTTCCAAAAGCTCTTTCTCGAGCTCAATACGCAAAAGGTGTCTCCTAAAGTCCAGACCTTGAGCTCCAAACTTTTAGCCTAGAAAGTGGAATGCAATAAGTACATTTAGTTAGGTGCAAACTGTTGGTACTTTCCTTTGTTTTCTTGTTCATAGCACTGTGTACTTCTCCTCTACTGTAACTCCATTTAAAAATGGAAATATTGTCATTTTAACTTCAGTTCTTGAAGTTAGTTCATATTTCAAAATGTTGGATTAACTAATTCAAATAATCATAAAAAATACGATTTTTAGGGTTTATTTTTAGTTATTTTCCTTAGTTTTGTCCTCGAGTCTGATTGTTGTTGGTGGTTTTTTTTTGTAACTTGTGTATAGTATTTTTCTAAATGTGTGTATGAATAAAAACATTATATTTAGTCAAATGTATTCACGATTTTGTACTTTTACATTGTTATATATGTGTTGTAAGCTGTTGTCTAAAACATGACAAAATAAAGTTGATTTTGTTGTTTCATGTTTTGTAGTAGCCTTAATATAAGAATGTATAAAAACTAATGGAAATAGAGCTGATGTTTAATGTAGAAGAAATGATATGTAAATATGACTTAAATATTTTTGCAATAAAAATAAAGAATAGCAAGTAAAAACTACATGAAAAGCTAAATAGTTTTTACTGGAGATTTGTAATAAGATCTAAATGTAATCTTAAGTCAAATCTACTATGCAATAGTAAGTAAAATCTACTATGCAATAGTAAGTAGAGTCAAATGTACTATGCAATAGTAAGTAAAATCTACTATGCAATAGTAAGTAGAGTCAAATGTACTATGCAATAGTAAGTAAAATCTACTATGCAATAGTTAGTACAATGAGTAAAATGTACTATGCAATAGTAAGTAAAATCTACTTACAAAAACTGAGTGAGACAGTAAAGTTTACTCAAGTGCCTTTAATAACAAACACTTCTTAACTGTAAGTAGATTTTACTTGAAATATAAGATGTTACATTTACTTAGGTTTTCTAAGTCCGTTTTGTTACCTCGATTTTCCTAAGTAAATGTTACTCCCCGTTTTTTTCAGTGCAGGTGGCATCCTTACTCGGTGCCCGAACCACCTCAACCGGCTCCTTTCGACACGAAGGAGGAGCGGTTCAACTCCGAGTCCCTCCCGGATTACTGAACTTCTCACCATATCCCTAAGGGAGACACCAGCCATAGGGTTAGGGTATACCAAATAGGATAAGAAGATAACATATTACAAAAAAAGTGTTTAAAGTGATAAAGTAACTGTGTAGCAAGATATCACAGTAAACGTTGAGCATTTGAATGAACATGTTAAATATATGTTGAATGAATGTGATCAAGCGATCGGATCTCTCCAATACAAACACGTACTTGGATACGTCAGCTGGTAATTTCATCACAAAAGACGCACGTTAAAACCAAAGCCAAGAATCACGATCCAATTATCTTTGCCATCCACACCCAAACCTGTCAAACCTGCACATATTGTAAGGGTTGCATGACGAGCTACTTGGTGTTCTAAGAGAATTATCATGATTTTTTACATACCTGATTCGCTTCTGGCTACTATTAAAAGAATCGAGGGACGCAGCAAAGAGCTCACAGCTGCTCTCTTACCCAATACTACCAGTCATCCTCCGAGGACGAAAGCCTGTCTCAACTGGAAAAGGTAAGACAATGATGATGACTAGCATGATAGAGGCAGTGGTGATTAATAGCTGTACAGTACTTAGTTGTATAAAGTGATTACCTTGGGTGTTTCATTTTACAACCCAAATGTTATCCTTTCGCCTCTATCTACTTGTCTTTCATCCTTTCTTTATAACTAATGCTGTTGATGTATTGTGATTTTAAAAAGGTCTATCATCTGGCCAGCTGGAAATTAGCAATGTTGGTTAAAGCTGCTGTTGTTTTTGCGACAGTTGATCGATGGGGAATGTCCATGACACTATAAACATATAAACTAAACTAAACTTTGAGGGTTAAAGGTGACTTAATAATCACAGCCACCGCAAAGACGGAAAGTAAGGATGCTGAAAATCAACCGCCTTTTAAACTCATCTGATTTCTGACCTGAATATTTATGAGTGATAGCAAGATTTGGTTACTGAGTGAATTTGAATTTGCATAAATGTCCATGATTGAGGAAGCCAGTAGGTTTGATGCACTTTGTTCAAATATCTCTTTTGTCCTTTTCAGAAAGTGTTGGTCTTATCTTCAGGTTGTGGCCCATGATGAGGATGAGGTCCGGTATGATGCTGCTCCTGCTAATGCAGACATTTTTAGGATGGACAGGTAAAGTATTTTTAATATCTTTCCTTTACGGATCAATTGCTTTACAGTCAAAAGGATCATTTGAGAATTACCCAGTCCTCTCCTTTCTCCTAAAGGTTCATGGAACATTTCTAGAGTCTTTTAGCTCCTTGTTTTGGCATTATAGAACAAATTCCAAGTGGAAAAACACATGAGTTATAGGTGCATTTATTAAAGCAGTTTATCCAAAAACCAAAGCCATTTTGCTTCAAGCTTTTGGTCTTTATTCAGAATAACCATGCATTTTGTAAAACCTGTAAAAACTACACAAAACTAAGGTAATAAACCAAAAAACAAAGCTCCTGGGCTCAGCAGAGGATGACAAATTAATATCAACAATCAATAAGTTGAGTTTCTTCTCTTTTGTCGAATTGTTGTCAAATGTTTACTATCCTTTTAGTTGTAGTTGGTTCCACCGCCTCTTGAAAGAAAGAAATCTCTGATAGCTTTTTAGTTTTTCCAGCTAGTAACTAAGAACGAACCTGTAAATAATGGTGGTGCTAACAGACATTTATTCTTGCCAATATTGCTTTATACTCATACTCAAAAACACAATGATGTCTGTTCTTTTTAAATCTCATCGGTGTGAATGACCAACAGATTAAAAAAATGCCCATTCTGTTTGCAACTTAGGACTTCCTAACTACATATTCATTTATTTGACAATAATAATAAGTTATTCTCTAGTCAACGAGGCAGCTGACCAATTCCAGTCTGGATTTCCTTCAAGGCACCACAGTGCAACTTAATAGATGACATTGAACAATTGGGCTTTTGCTAAGTAATTCCAACCTAAGTAGTATGATGGGAATTTATAATAATTCAATAGGTTTCCTAACTACAAAATGTTCTCAGACCGAAGGGAGTCGCTTGACCTTTGTCAGGCATTTATCATATGGAGGGTAGGGTTGTAATTAACATTCTATACTTTAAATATATTATTAACATTTTAAATTGTATACCCCGTTTATCTAGGCCCTTTTTGTTTGATTTTATGTATATATGTCACACTGTGGGACTGCGGGAAACGGTATCTCGAGATTTCTGGATGTATAACACATGTAGTAATTTTGACAATAAAGCTGACTTTGACTTTTGACTTTGATACTCCTCCCCACCTTTCTTAAGACTGTAATGTAAGTTACCTAGCTGAATGAGTCCTCTTCCTGTGTCTCTTGCCTATATAAAGTCATTGCTTTCCTGTGTAACTTGGTCAGATCTTTGTATCACATCAGTGGTGCAGGTGATCTGTCCTTCCAGCTGGAAATAGATTGATTCTGTTAAATGCTATAACTCAGGGGTGTCCAAACTACGGCCCGTGGGCCATTTAGAATCGGCCCTCAACAAATTAAAAAAGTATAATGGAATGCGGCCCACAAATTCAACTTGAGCTGGTCTTGTACTACTTAAATATATCTGTACACATATGTTAGTGTTCATGTGTTAATAAGCCCACTTTCAGTCAATTCAAGTTGAAAACATGTTCTAACAAATCTAAGTTGACAAGAAAAAAAAGTAATAACTTATTTATATAACAACCTTGAAATATACCCTTCCTATTTCCTCCCATGATGAGCAATCTAAGGCTTCTGTTTTAAAGAAGGAGCTGCTAACAAAATAGCTGAAACCCTATGGAAAGCTGCCATGTAGGCTGGTGTATTCCTATCTTATCTTAATAATATCTTCATATTAATAATAATAATAAATCATACAGTATGTGACCGAAAGGGAGCAGGAGGAAGCAAACAAAAACATATACAAAAAATATACTGCATATTAAAGCAAACGATTGTAAAGGTAAAAGTATGAGCATAACAAATAAAGAAGTGTAATGTAAACATTTACATTATTATTATGATTATTTAATATATAAAGACTATATAGTATTGAATTACAAGATTAGATATATTTTAGTTGATCTAAAATATTGATGTGTTCAAATGCTCTTCAAAACACAACTGAAAGTCCATGAAACTTGTCTTTCTGTATTTGTGAATGAAGCGCCATCTCCTGGTTAAAACCTGAAATTGAAAATCTGAACGCCCTCTTGGTTAGTGGGAGGGCTTAACATTCCTCGATACTGGTTTTAGGCAGGTCGTAGGCAGGAAGCTGTAAACTGGAGTCTGAAATTAGGTGCTAAATCTGTATATGCATTTGATGGATTTTTCTAACTTATAACTTCACTTATGAGGGTATAAACCTGACCTCTAGTGAGTGGCCAAGCCCCATTTTGGCCCTCTTTGAAAAAAGTTTGGACACCCCTGCTATAACTCAATATTAAATAACCCAACTTTGGTTTAAGCTTGTATGTTTGTTCTTTTTGTACCAGAAGGTGATTAAGTGTGGAATTTCCACCACATGTAGCAATGTGGGTTAACAGATATTTTGCTTCCACTTTAACCAGGAACTGCCGCGACAAATCCACTTCCACCTACAGTGAGGCTGGTCGGCTCCAACAACTCATGCTCCGGCAGAGTGGAGATCTTTCTCAACGGCATGTGGGGAACAGTGTGTGGCGACGAATGGGATCTGAACGATGCTCACGTGGTTTGTGGACAGCTGGATTGTGGCCGGGCTGTAGAAACAAAAGATGCGGCACATTTTGGAGAGGGAACTGGACCCATTTTGTTAGATGATCTTGAGTGTTCAGGGAACGAGATATCACTTGAGGACTGTGGTCATTCGGGAATAGGATCCCACGACTGTAGTCACGCAGAAGATGCTGGTGTCATTTGTGAAGGTAAATATGCATGCACACAGTCAACACATACAGATAGTAATATTCATATAAAAGTATAGCCGGCACTTTGAACCCCAGCACCAACCGACACACCATGGAGATTTTATATGGTTTTTAAAGGTCACCTATTATGCAACATCCACTTGTTCATGTCTTTCATACATAAACATGTGTCCTCTCTGTGTAAAGAGACTCCTCCTAGAGCACCATAGTGTTCTTTGTAACCAAATCTCTCTCAGAGGGGCGTGGGGAGGGGCTCCTTATTTTCATCTAAAGTAACAGACAGAGAATCAGCACTTTTGATACAGGGCTGAAACAGAGGGGATTATGGGATGCGGCCCACAAATTAAACTTGAGCTGGTCTTGTATTGTACTTCTTAAATATATCTGTACACATATGTTAGTGTTCATGTGTTAATAAGCCCACTTTCAGTCAATTAAAGTTGAAAACATGTTCTAACAAATCTAAGTTGACAAGAAAAAAAAGTAATAACTTATTTATATAACAACCTTGAAATATACCCTTCCTATTTCCTTCCATGATGAGCAATCTAAGGCTTCTGTTTTAAAGAATGAGCTGCTAACAGAATAAATGAAACCATATGGAAAGGTGTCATGTAGGCTGTTGTATCAAGCATCATTTATATACATTTGATGGATTTTTCTAACTTATAACTTCACTTATGAGGCTATAAACCTGACCTCTAGTGAGTGGCCAAGCCCTATGTTGGCCCTCTTTGAAAAAGGTTGGACACCCCTGCTATAACTCGATATTAAATAACACAACTTTGGTTTAAGCTTGTATGTTTGTTCTTTTTTTTTAAAAGAATCGAAAACACAGGTTTATGATCCTAACTTGTACAATACAAACTGGGAATTATCATCCATTGCAATATGCAAATACAAAATGAAGGTATTACTTTTATTGTTTTTTCTTAACAAAGTAAAAGCGCCAAATCATTTAATGATCAAGTAAAGTTCTAGCGAAAAGATTTGGATTGCACAATTGCAACCTGAGCTGCCATATGGGTTGACATAAATGTTTTCTTTGACTTCATCAGGATCTGCAATAATAACTACACCTTCTCCACCTCCACCAACTACACCTTCTCCACCTCCACCAACTACACCTTCTCCACCAACTACAACTTCTCCACCTCCAACAACTACACCTTCTCCACCTCCACCAACTACACCTTCTCCACCTCCAACAACTACACCTTCTCCACCTCCACCAACTACACCTTCTCCACCTCCAACAACTACACCTTCTCCACCTCCACCAACTACACCTTCTCCACCTCCACCAAATGGCCCTGTGTGTTCATCTGGAGAGGGTGTGACTGTGCTGCATCCAGCCTCCTTGATTGCCTTGATTGCAGTAACTCAGGCCATCTGGGTCTGGTGCTCTGCAGTTATTTAAAGCCTCTGCTCCTCTCTGTCTTCCCTCTGCTTCTCCCTGCAGATACCCCGGTTATGTTGAGCATGCTATGAGTTTCTTCAATTGCTTCACTTTGTGCACTTCAACACTCTCACACTCATACATGTCCATACAATCCTCACCCTGCATTTACACTACTGATACCACTGACATCCATACCCAGGGGTGCTGTAAGGGGGTGAAAAGTTAGGATGATTCTAAGGGCCCGTGACTGACAGGGGCCCCCAAAAAATGTTAGAACATTGAGTAAGGCTGAGCCAGCACTCGTAATAACTGTTAAATGGCAAGGCTATGGTAACGATATTGGATCACTACACACAAGATGCATGATGAGAAAAAGACTGAGAACAGGTAATAGGCTCTGATTTAGCACCACCATCAGGCCTTTTCACTTCCATTTCCGTTTTGTTGTCCGTTTACACTTTAATACCCGCTTTTTTTTTAGTTGTTATGTATATTTAATTAAAAAATCTGCTGCTTATGTAATTTTTTTTGTTATAGCATTTTATAAATGATAATATTGGTGTTAATGTTCACTTTATTTTAATTTAAGAGGTCATGTATATTTAAGTTATATTTATTTTGATTTTTGAGTGTTCCATTCAAAATGTTATTAAAAAGGCCTGTACACCATAACAGATGACTATTGAGGTCTATTGTCAGGAATGTTAGTGTTATATCAAATAGTGAATTCTACTGTAGCAGAATGTTGCATGTCTGCACAGTGTTATATGTTCACCGCTCAGTGTCAGTAAATATTGTGAAGTTATTATTGGACTACAAGATAGATGCAAGCCTGTACAGGTAGAGTTATTTAAAGCATAAATGAGTGGGTTGGGTTCTGGAGGTGTGGTTACAGCATTGTGCTTGGTTGGCGTGGCCTGGGCCTGGTGGTGGGGCCCAATGTGATATCTTTTCATGGGGCCCAAAATCCCTGGTGGCGCCCCTGTCCATACCTCATACTTTACTTGCTTTGCACTTAATTAATTCGGTTGATTTTAATGTTTTGCTTAAATAAACATATTTTGTTAAACGTGGATATGGTGTGTCTCCTCTTTGTTGTGGCCTTTTGAGCCGTTCATAACAGTAATGTTCATATAAAACTAGAGACAGCACTTTGTACCCCTGCACCAACCGACATACAAAGATATTTTATGGTTTTTAAAGGTCACCTATTATGAAAAATCCACTTGTCCATGTATTTTCTACATCAACATGTGTCCCCTCTGTGGAAATAGACTCTGAAAGTTTCAGGAAAAAAGATTCTCTCTCTTTTTGTCCTGATCCATTTATATAAAAATCTGTCTGAAAATGAGCTGATCAGATTTTGGCCCCTTTGTGATGTCATAACGTTTTTTTGGGTTGTGTAACCATTAGACAATAATCACCCAAGGTAACCAGGGCTCAGGGCTTCTTAACATTTATGAAACTATTAATGTTCCATACCCTTTTAAAGGTAAGAAACTCAGCTAACTGAGAATGTGAACCATTTTTAGCTAAAAGAAACACAAGAGTAATACCAAGCCTTTGAATTAGCATGGAGCGAATGCTAACGGACCTTTGCACAGCACTCACGGTAGAAATGCCCTTATTAGTTATCGTAACTGCACAAACAAGATATCCGATTAAAGCTGAGACTCCACAGATTCCACACATGTAATGTCATCACTGTACGACCCCGAATTCCTGGAGCTATCAGCCAGAAAAGCGAAAGTAAGCAACATCCAGTTTCAAAAATATTACAATAATTACGTCTTACCTTTTTTGATTTGTGATCAAAAGTTGTGTTCAACGGAATAAAAACGCCGCTCAAGGTTAATCCAATGTATTTGTGTCATGTAGACATTTTTACTGATAGTCCATCATCATATTTATGGCAATATACTGGGTATAAAGTTTTGCCGTCCAGGCTTGTACTTTCAGATATGCTTCGTTTGCTTCTCTATTATGTCCGCAATGGTAATGTTTACGTGGATTTGGGAACTGCCCATCGATTCTATTGGATGTAATGGTTAAGAAAAAGGTGTAAATCACCCAAATCGACCAATGGGTTCCAGAGATATGGTCCTGCGTAAAGTATAAAGAATGCCAGCCAGCGTAAGTACATTACGCAGCAGACTTTACTTATTGTTTACTATGGAAGGAAGCAGGAAGCAGGAATTGCCGGGACCCAGAGCACACAGAGCACAGAGCGGACAGCAGATAACGGAATTCCAGTTGTATTGCTTATGGATTATCAGAACATTTCAAAGGGGACACAGCCCCGTTGGATATTAACCTATGGATTAACTACATCATCGTTTTTTAATGATGATGTAGCCATTGTTTTATTTATATAGCACATTTATAAACGATTTTTGGTCGAGCCAAAGTGCTGTACATAAAATAAAAATAGCCTACAGTAGAGACACTTTACAGCAAATACAACAGCAAATACAACATCACAGATAGAACCCCAGCTTTTCTCCCCCATTGAAATGAGTTAATCCATGACTGGTAAACATTAGAGACCACTGCAACATGTGTAGTTTCTGTGCTTTTACTATTTATATGTATTTATTCGTTATTTTCCATGAAGTAAGACTCCCAAATGTGAGATTATTTGCATACATAACTGGTCAAAAGATCAGAAAGGATTGAGAGTTTTAGCTTGATTTAATTTATAACACCACAATACCATTGTATTCAATAGTTATCAATATCAACCACTCTGTCAGTCAGTCACATTGCTGTTGGATAACTTTAAACCACTCATGGCGCAACAATTAAAGTAGCTTGACGTATCTACAAGAGCCTGTAAAAATGTGCCTCTCCTCCTCCTACGTTTGTAGAGTAGGGAGTGGTCACTTATTAGTATGCAGTGTTGTTATGCTACTTGTTGACAATGTCATTCAGACGTACTAAGGTGCAGTCAGTATCTAATGTTCACTAATTGGATGGTACACAAAGCATCTGCTGATCAAACAATGCTCCTCCATAAAGCACACCAATGTAATAAGTCTGATGTCAGGCCAGGTACACTTAATTGGCACTGTTGATGAATTCATTAGGTACTTTATTAAGAGCTTTTTAGAAGACAATACATTTAAGGACGGAACCATTCAAGATTTTGAACAAAATGTTTTTAACTAATTATAGCTGAATGCCGATGACAATATACACACTATTTTGTTCCATCATATGTAGAGAACACCAAGTCTCTCCTGAAGTTTGATTACAATATTTTAAATCTTACTGTTATCACGATGGCCCTCTGACAGATAGCGATGTAAAATCAAGTGCTTTACATATTTACATATTCACTCTGGGTTTGATGGTAAACACACAATACATATATATTTGAAATGTAACAAGTTCAAACTCATCTGATAAATTTTGCCTACTTTAACACGCTTGGATTATGCTGTCCCAAGTCAAAAAGTTGAACTATTTCTCAAGATTCAAATGGAAACTTTTCTGTGTCAAAAGTTGGCAAAACATTTAATCCTTATAGTCTGTCATATCAAAGGAAATGTTTCTGGTTGATTTCAATATTGACTTGTTTTCAGTAAGCGTCAAATGTAAAATTGAATGATCTAAAACAAAGTCTGTTACATGTAGAACATCAGCAGTATGCAAGAAAAGAGCACATAAAGCAGTCTACAGTCAACATATCAACAGCTTTTTCTCGCTACGTCTGAAACTCAACCTCAACAAGACCAAACTGCTATTTCTTCCAATGAAGGACTCTCCAATCCAGGACCTTTCTATCAACATCTGTTGTTTCCTACACTCAAACTCCAAGGAATCTGGGTGTGCAAGATACACTGACTCTTTACATCATCAGGAGGACGGTTCCTCGACTGACCCAGAAAATAACACAGGTTCTCGTTCAGGTTCGCAAAATGTGGCTGTAATGTGGTGTGGTTCTGTTTCAATCGAAGGGTCTTGAGTTTCGATTTGAGCTCCTGAAATCAACATGTTGATGATACTAGTATATACATACATACATACATACATACATACATACATACATACATACATACATACATACATACATACATACATACATACATACATGGTACCAATGGCTTCTCTTGATAACTGGACTTAAACTTAGACTCACACTGTACAATTCACATTTATATTCAATTTAATATTACAATTCCATTCCTTACACACTTAATGTATATATAATATCCTGCTTTGTAATTTGTTACTGTAAATGTATATTTCCACATGTATATTTTCTACGTTTTTGACGCTATTTATTTCTATTTGAGATGTTTACATTTTGGATTGTTTATTCATTTTAATTTCTCTTATGTACAATGCCCAAATTGGGATTGATAGAGTACTTCCTATCTTATCTTATCTTCCCAAATTAGCTTCAAGACACTGGTATTGGCTTAAAGTGCTGTAAAGGGATCCGGCCCTTCTTACATCAACACTTTGATTGAACAATACACTCCAGCAGGTGCACTTCGCTCTGCCTCGGCAAATCAGATCACTGCGAGTTGGACCGAGGTACCTCTCAATTAAAACAAGCCTGTTTGCTGTTATTGCTTCAAAATGGCTGAATTCCACACTTCTTCCATCCTGTAAAACCAGCTGACTTGTCCTTGTCCAATAAATCCCCCGCCCTTGGCTTGCAAATGTACTTTTTTCTATTCTGATTCTGTATCTTCATTGTTTAAAGATAGCAACATACACTCAAAATAATTCTATACGTGTGAAGATAAGATAAGATAAGATGGAACTTTATTCATCCCCTTGAGGAAATTCAGGTGTTTATAGCAGCAACAGGTCAGAGTTAAAAACAGGATTCAAGCAAGGTAAAAATAAAGACCAAATAGGATCCATCCATCTTCCATCCATCTTCTCCCGCTTATCCGTGGTCGGGTCGCGGGGGTAGCAGTTGCAGCAGAGAGCCCCAAACTTTCTTTTCCCTGGCCACATCAACCAGCTCTGACTGGGGGATCCCAAGGCGCTCCCAGGCCAGCAAAGAGATATAATCCCTCCACTTGGTCCTAGGTCTACCTCTTGGTCTCTTCCCAGCTGGACATGCCTGGAACAACTCCCTCGGGAGGCTCTGATAAAAACGTCCTGTAAATATTACTTAGATTATGTGTTTTACTTCTACAAGAAATTACTAATTTAGTGCTTTAACTCAAAATATCTCCTTTTATTTAATGTGTTACTTGTATTTTGCATCATCATTGTGTTAAGTAAATTTTAACCATAGAACCAAGTAAATATTACCTAAAGTATTGTGTTGATTGTCAAACGGTTAAAAGCTAATAAAGTTTACCTTGGCAATTTAAGTGAAGGTGGGTTACGCCCTATGACATCAGAGTAGTTGCACACGGTACAGAGATTTGGGAGAAGAGGACCATTTACTGAGTGGAAGATAGCATGGATGGACCCTCTGCTAATGTGTTGAATAATCGTGGATTTGGAGTCATGTGAGTATATTTATGCGCTTGGTTATCTGGTTACATTCATGTTATCTTGTCAGCTGAATGCAGATATTAAAACGTACATTAAGCTGAATGACTAGTCAATCAGCTTAGCCGGTTAGCTCGTTACCATGCTAGCTAACTCAGCACGTGGGATAAATCAGATATCAAGGTGTGGGTTAATTTTTAGTGGGTTATTTATTATGCCAACTCCGTTTCTAATACGCAAGAAGACTGCAAAATGCGTCTATGATTATTTTCGATCTTTCGAATCCAGACGAGTTATCTCTCCCCCGCCATTACACACACGCGGCTGCTACATGCAGCAACACACACCAACACGTTCTCACTCCCATCCCGTCACATATTGACAGACGCTCAGGGCCCCTCCCCGTCACTCTATTATGTACAGGGTACCCCTTGGAAGTCAGGCTTCTACGGGCAGGGCGTCCCATAGACCTTCATTGCGGACAGCGGACCCCTTGACCGTCAGGCTTCTATGGGCAGGGCGTCCCATAGACCTTCATAGACCACGTGATCAACAACAATGGCCGACCTTCGTGTTATTCTCGGTGGAAAATGCCTATTTTAAGGTTCATTTGGCCATTAAAATGCATTTTGATGTCATTTTATGCGAGTAATATGAGTTTTTATTTCTGATTATTCGTGCAGTAGATGTACATGATGTTTAGTTTGCTAGTTATGACGAAGATTACTTCATGAATGTGTACGCATTCATGGTTGCTAACCTTTTTTTGGTGGAAATGTGTTTTTTCACAGCAAAGTCACCCTCTGTACTTGGACTTATTGGGAGAATCTAAAGGCAAGAACATCCCAAATATTCATTGAGGTCTTTATTTTAGACCTTTAGTGTTGCCGTCTGTGAGGAAAATAAATAGGGCTCAGAGCCTCAGGATACTGAAATCTGTATTTTTAAATCTTTTTTTCCTTCTAATTTGTTATTCTTATTAAAATAACACACTGTTATTTACTCACCAATAACACACAATTATCCTTGCTTTTATTTATTGCTTTAATTCCATAATCTTTGTTTTTTTTGGCATCCGTCAGGAACTGAATTTCAAAATAAAAATAAACGGAAACAGACGTAGGCCTATCAGGGACATTTCGAGCATCATTGCGATTGTCAACATGTTTGAGTTTAGGATGGCCGAAGACACTACACTACCCATAATCCCCAGCTATCGTTTAGGACTACAGTCCCCGTGATTAATCGTCAAGGTCTGGGATTGGATGTCGGAGTGGCAGTGCGCCAAGTTTACACCGAGCGTCAAACAGCTGTTTGAAATGGAATGAAACCACGCCAGACTATCCAAAACTGGAATCGAACGCCCCCCCAGAACTACACACTACACACTCCACTATTGTGTTTTGCAAAATGTTCTATGGGACGTCTCTACTGAACGTTTTCGTTTTTCCCACAATTAGAAGTTGGCAGTATTAAACACATTGGTGTTATCAAATGGAAAACATATAATTAATAAATGGGTGAAAATCGCTTGTGTCCATAATGCGCAGCATTAATATATACCCACATGACAGCTCATTGTTAGTTTGTAATTCTTCTCCACTACAATTCAGAGGTTAACCTGGTATTTTACTCCACTACACTTATTTGAGTTACTTTGCAGATTCTGATTGATGATGTGAAATATAAACAACCATTAAATCAGAGTTTAGTTACACCTGAGTCAAATTCAGGTAAGGTGATTGTCAAGTGCCAACAATCAGGAGAGATATTTGATAGTTGGTGCGTGAGAAGACTAAACATGTATCTGCAATTCACATGAATGGAAACGGGTAATAAAGTATATTCATTACTTGTTATTCTCTACTAATAGTTCATTAAAGACTGTATATTATGGCTATTTTGCACATCCCTTTCAAGATGTTCTAAGGTTTATTGACATATATACACAACTACGGTGTAGTTATGCAATGAATGAAAAACTTGGGTCACAGGTTCCTCAACAGTGCATTACAAGACATCTATCAATATGTGTGTACCTCCACCATTAAACTGTCAAATTCTGCACATTTCTTATTCTATCTACATACATAAGAGTATAATCCATATGTATAATATCAGTTAAAATAAGTGCTTCAACATAGTTAACATTGCAGGAAAGCAATATATTAGACGTTAAGTACTTTGTCAGGCTTAATATTTATCTGTAGATAGATACCCCCAAAGCTTTTTTCTTATATAAAAGAAGACCTTAATCTGTTATTTAATGTTTAAATAAAGGTTAATTTGTTTTTCTGTGTTGCACCTCCTCATATTAATATCTTTGTGCATCCAGCACTAAACTGTTTTATTGTAGAGATCACTTACAGTATCTTCTTGATTTTTTATATTCTATATTTCTATCACAGACCTTCTACTTTCCCCCTAGGAAAGTATGTACTCTTAATATTTTTTTAATCAAATATAACACATAAAAACAATAATTCAATAACGTGCTTTAACTACTAGGCGGTGCACACAAGGTCACACAGCCATAATAACTTTGTATTATTAGTGTAGGACACTTATGTATGTACAACATCTGAAGATGTGTAGTTTTATTCATGCTTTCACATAATTTTACAGCTTATTGCTATACTATTTCAGACTCAGTATTTACATTCAATTAAATTCAAATCAGTAATATCTTTAAAAGCTACAAGTCCTTTTATATCAGCTGTGCACCGTTATGGTGTAAATATAACCCATCTATGAATTAGATCAAATGTAAAAGTCAGCCGAATTAGTGTTGATACTGCAAGGAGACGTATTGTGTGAAGAGAAATTGAAGATGTTGTTTAATTGTTGATATATTTATGATCCACGTCAAGTATTCAGTTTCGGCGGCATTTCTTCAGTTTGTCCAAAGGTCTTCTCATCAGGGCTCTATAAATAAAGAACTACAGCAGATCTGTAATATGTAATGCAGCCGAACTGTGTATTACAATGCCGTTATGTGATGACTTTCAAAGAGAAAAGCAAGAGCACTCGGAATTAAGTATTATTTTATTCTTTTAAAATGTTTTCCGGATTTCATATAATATAAACACCAAATCCCAGCATGCATTGCGGCTAAAACATCCAATCAGCTTAAACCATAGCTGAGGATCTTGGGTAATTGCTCGAAATTCCTACGTCTGTTTCCGGTTATTATTATTTTGAAATTCAGTTCCTGACGGACGCCAAAAAAGCCCGAGATTATGGAATTAAAGCAATAAATAAAAGCAAGGATAATTGTGTGTTATTGGTGAGTAAATAACAGTGTGTTATTTAGAAAAGAATAACAAATTAGAAGGAAAAAAATATTTAAAGAATACAGATTTCAGTATCCTGAAGCTCTGAGCCCCATTTATTTTCCTCACAGACGGCAACACTAAAGGTCTAAAATAAAGACCTAAATGAATATTTGGGATGTTCTTGCCTTTAGATTCTCCCAATAAGTCCAAGTACAGAGGGTGACTTTGCTGTGAAAAAACACATTTCCACCAAAAAAACGTTAGCAACCATGAATGTGCACACATTCATGAAGTAATCTTCATCATAACTAGCAAACTAAACATCATGTACATGTACTGCACATATAATCAGAAATAAAAACTCATATTACTCGCATAAAATGACATCAAAACGCATTTTAATGGCCAAATGAACCTTAAAATAGGCATTTTCCACCGAGAATAGGGCAGCAACAAACGACTAATTTGATAATCGATTAATTGACTATTCGGACTAGGGGTGGGCGATATGACGATATATATCGCTGTGACAATATTAGTTCTCCACATTATGCTTTTTCAGAGATATCATATCTATCGTGATAAAAAGAAAAAAAGAAAATTGGAATTTCTTTCTTTTTTTTTTTAAATATATAAAAAAAATAAGCTCATGTGAAAGACATGCTCTAAAGCTGTCTAGTCAGTATTCAGACAGTATTGCACTTCATTTATTGTCTTGGTTGATTCTGTTGGCTTATATTTTATTTTATCAATAAGGTATTTAGTTTTTCCCTTCAGTTATGCTAAAGTCTTTTATTGCACTTCAAGTCTAAAGTTTACATTTTAATTGTTTGGCACTGACTTTTCCTCATTGATGTTTTATGTTTTACTTAGTTATGTTTTACCCTCCTTTTCATGTTTATTGATGTTCACTGCTAGTGCTACCTCAGAAAGTTCATTTTTATACTGAGAAACTGTGCCTTAAAGCCATATCAAAATGTTGAATTGTTCATTCAGGGATTCATTTCAGAAATAAAACCAGCTTGAAATGCTACTTTGGTCTGTTACTCCTTTTTGTTTTAGTTTCTGTTACCTTGTAGGTGCTTGTACTGTTAAGTAGCTTGAAAAATAACCATAATTACCGACATGAAAAAATATCGTGATAATATATTTTTCAATATCGCCCACCCCTAATTCGGACTATTACATGCCTTGCACAATTTCTCAAACGCTCTTATTCAGCCATCAACGTTTAGATTTAGCTTGAGGTTGTTTTAGGCATGTGGAAACTAACAATGAAGACAATAAAGATGAATACTTGATTCAAAAATACATATATTATTAAATTAACTAAACACATTTTGAACAAAATTAACATAGCTTTTAATTTAAATTAAATACATAATATTTCACATCAAAAGAAACAACAATGTTTTAACAAATCGTATTAAATAATCTGATGACAGAACTGTAAACAGAATAGCTGAAACTTTAACAAAATAAAGAGTAACTCAGTTTCCTCTAATCATTAACCCATGTTTGTATAATGTAGTTAACTCCGTGTGTTGCTGCTAGCATACATAATACCTGACGTGGAAACGTTACTCGTGGATGGGGCTACAGAGCTGCTAGAAAGACAGTCGAACCCGGTGCATTCCTCCATCTGAATGTGGAGCACTTTTGCTAAATGTTTAGACAAATTGCTCGTGTTACTGCCCTTAATAATTGCACTTTAGGCAACGAGCATCGAGACGGGTAAAGTTTAACCACAACTCGCAGCGCGTTCTCTCCGCCATCTCCGCAGTGTGTTGCTGCATGTAGCAGCTGCGTGTGTGTAAACGGCCCTGCCCCCTCGCACACAGACGGGGGAGAGAGATCTCGTCTGATCGAAAATACATCATAGACGCATTTGTTTGTCTTTTTGCATATTAGAAACGAGTTGGCGACACTCAGACTGCGATATAATGTTTTTGTAGCAATAATACATAACATATATTTGTTAAATGTCTCCAGTACCGATAAAAATACCGATAACGTTGGAGCTTAACGGCGCTTAAAACACATGTGATGACGTCACCAACGAATCGACGACTGAATTAGTTGGCAACTAATTTGGTAATCGATTTTAATCGATTAAGTCGATTAGTTGTTGCACCCCTACCGAGAATAACACGAAGGTCGGCCATTGTTGTTGATCACGTGGTCTATGAAGGTCTATGGGACGCCCTGCCCGTAGAAGCCTGACGGTCAAGGGGTCCGCTGTCCGCAATGAAGGTCTATGGGACGCCCTGCCCGTAGAAGCCTGACTTCCAAGGGGTACCCTGTACGTAATAGAGTGACGGGGAGGGGCCCTGAGCGCCCGTCAATATGTGACGCGATGGGAGTGAGAACGTGTTGCACACACACACACACACACACACACACATGGAGGAGATGGCAGAGAGAACACACTCCGAGGTGTGGTTACACTTGACCCGTCTCGATGTGGACAATGCTCGTTATCAAAAGTGCAATAAGAGTTTAGCATGTCAGGGCGGTAACATGAGCAATTTGTGTAAACATGCAGATATGAAAAACTTACTTAGCCGGTTAGCTCGTTAGCATGCTAGCATGCTAGCTAACTCAGCACGTGGGATAAACCAGATGTCAAGGTGTGGGTTAGTTTTTAGTGGGCTATTCAGAGATTCAAACCCGTCGACTAGGGGGTAATTCTCCGTTTCAGATAAATCTATGGCATTGGCGGACTCACTTATTTAAAAAGTGTTTTTTTATTGGGGGGAGGCGGTGTTCGCGCTACATTATGATACTAAAATACTGTGTCAGCTACTATATAGCTTTAGACTGTGTGCCACCCTGCCTGGTGCATCCAGTATTTAATACTAACAGTGACCTGATGTGATATGACCAAAACCCCATAGCTAATGTGTAATGTTCTATCCACATAACAAATAACATATCCCAATTTAGTAGGGATAGGGCTGAATTATTAAAGACTGTGGTACCGTTAAAGGGGAAAGGAAACACCATTACAGCTATAATATTCCGGTAGTTTATTCATTTTACAATGGATATTGATCGTAATATTTATTGTATATGATATTACTCACCAAAAGAGAATTAATTATCCGCCAGCCGGGTGGGGAATTCTGTGACCAGGCCGCTGCCATTAGGGGAGTCCCAAATGGTGACGTCACTGTGTGGGTCCTCGCTCCGGGTATCCATACCGAAAGTCAACACAACGTGGCAGATATGGCAGCGATGGAGGAATTTTGCAATGAGATCGACGTTTTGAACGATGCTACGGGCTCCGTAGCGTCCAGCTAGCTTAGCCGCTAGCTTAGCGATAAATACACACAGCGTTGTATTCTCCTCCCCCTGTCGGCCCTAAAAGCTTCAGAGGGCGGATACCTGAGCTCCATAGCGTCCAGCTAATGTGAAACACACACACACACACAGCGTTAGCGGGACATTCTCCTCCCCCTGACGGCCCTAAAAGCTTCAGAGGGCGGATAGCTGGGCTCCGTACCGTCCAGCTAGCTTAGCCGCTAGCTTAGCGATAAATACACACAGCGTTTTATTCTCCTCCCCCTGTCGACCCTAAAAGCTTCAGAGGGCGGATACCTGAGCTCCATAGCGTCCCGCTAATGGGAAACACACACACACAGCGTTAGCGGGACATTCTCCTCCCCCTGTCGGCCCTAAAAGCTTCAGAGGGCGGATAGCTGGGCTCCGTAGCGTCCCACTAGCTTAGCCGCTAGGTAAAGGTAAACATAGATGGCTACATAGAATATGAATAAATCGTCACCGATGTAGAGGATATATTTTTTTATTCACTTTGAACTCGGCCAAATGGAGTTTAATGCTTTGGGATTTAAGTTAGGCTACATAGTACGTGCATAGTTAGTGCTAACCCATGCTTTGAGCAGCTTCTCATCCTTTAGTGGCAGCCTATGGAAATGTACTTCTTCCTTCTTTGTAAAAACCATTTGTGTAGCCTGGGGCAATACAATACGCTCCTGACGACGACCGTTTGCTTTTGTTGGAAACCACTGGTGCATTGCAGCTGTATTGAGCTTTGGCCCAGGAAGCCGTACCCACACAGTAACGTCACTGGGAAAGTCCCGGATCGATGGAAGCGCCCAAGGTCATTAGGCGCGTATTTCAAAAAATAAATTCGTATCTCGATCGTTTACATTGGAAATAGACTAGATAAATACATTTCCTAATGGGAATATTGCCGCATGGAAAGCAGTTTGAAAAGTGTTTCCATTTCCCTTTAAGCTCCGACATTATCGGTCTTTTTCGGTAGGCAGACATGTAAAAAATATGTCGTATGTATTATTGCTACACAAACATTATATTGCAGTTTGAGTGTCGCCAACTCCGTTTCTAATACGCAAGAAGACTGCGTCTATGATTATTTTTAGTATTTTCGATCTTCCGAATCCAGATGAGAGATCTCTCCCCCGCCATTACACACACGTGGCTGCTACATGCAGCAACACACACACGGAAGAGATGGCGGAGAGAACGCGCTCCGAGTGTGGACAATACTCGTTACCAAAAGTGCAATAAGAGTTTAGCATGTCAGGGCGGTAACACGAGCAATTTGTCTAAACATTTAGCAAAAGTGCACCACATTCAGACGGAGAAATGCACCGGTTCGACTGTCTTTCTAGTAGCTCTGTAGCCCCATCCACGAGTAACTTTTCCAGGTCAGGTGATGTATGCTAGCAGCAACACACGGAGTTAACTCAATTATACAAACATGGGTTAATGATTAGGTAACTGAGAGTTATTTATTTGTTAAAGTTTCAGCTATTCTGTTTACAGTTCTGTCATCAGATTATTTAATACCATTTGTTCACACATTGTTGTTTCTTTTGATGTGAAATATTAGACATTTAATTTAAATAAAAAGCAATGTTAGTTTTGCTCACAATTTGTTTAGTTAGTTTACCTTAATTTTTTCTGCAAAAGAACAGATAAAAGTATTAGTACCGTTAACGATACCCATCCATACAATTTAGCTTATCTTATGTAAAATCAACCCACTGGTTTTGGCTTATTGGCCATCAATGCCAGTTTAACTCCTAAAACTAGAGGCTTGCTAATGTCAGAAACTAGATGTGATTGTATTATGTAAGCTTATCTTTTGTATTTGTTCCTCTCCCTTTTCTTTTTTTTAGACATTTCTTTTCTCCAGCAGTGAGTGTCTGCAGTCAAAGTACATCAGTAATGAAAGACACACACACAAATACATGCACTCTCACACACACACACAGACACACACACAGACACACACACACACATACACACACACGCACACACACACACACACATAGACACACATACACACACATATACAAACAGACACACACTCTCACACACAGAGACACATACACACACATATACACACACACACACTATCACACACACAGACACTCACACACAGACACACACACACATATACGCACAGACAGAGACACACACACTCTCACACACAGACACACACACACACACACACACATACACACAGAGACACACAGACACACATACATTAATGACATCGTTTTTTTTATCACATTTTGTTTAACATCAAAGAGGAGTTCAGAAGGGTAACAACTCTTCATCTGGAGCCAACCTTTTTGACGAAACTGGACTTCTACACCCCCAAACTGCTGAAGATATTTGGGAAGAAAGGCGGGGTTGCAGGCTCAACAATAAAACTGATACTGGATTCATTCAGTGAGGTAAACTTTGAAATTCATACAACGACATTACTTTTACTGACGAAAAATAATAATGGAATGCGCAGGCCTTTACAGATACATTTTCAGCATCTTTTAAGTAATTACGTGTTTTCTCACCTCTCCCCCTCTCTCTTAAAGGTGGGGTAGGTAAGTTTGAGAAACCGGCTCGAGTGCGCTAGAATTTGAAAATACACAACGGAGAAAATCTGCTACTTCCTTACAGAGCCCCTCCTCCAACGCACACGAACGCGCACATGACCAATGAGGGCACGAGATAAGTTTGTGCACAGATGGAAGGCTGACAGGCAGGTAGGCCATCCAGTTACTTTAGCCGGGCCGGCTCAGATGATTGGTTGTACTTTTTACGGAACTACGGCTTCCACAGATGACGTTATTTTATGGATTTTTTGTCAAAGCACTTCAGATATTCATTGCTATCGGGATGTTAAGAGCATTCCATGGAATATAACAAAAAGTGTATCTCGAGCCGGTTTCTCAAACTTACCTACCCCACCTTTAAACTGCCTGTTTTTTAGACTAAAATGTAAACGTGAAGCATTCTCTTAAAATGTGTTTTGATTGCTGTATTTCTATATACATGAATACGTTTACAATGATGTAGTATTCTTTATTCTAATTTACATTTCTGTATAAACAGCAAAATGTTGAAGGTAGACGAGATGCCATCATCCGCTGCCTGATGGAGTTCCTTGGAGAGAGTACAGAGGAACTCATCAAAGACTACCCGGTAAATGTTATGATGATTGTTGAATTCATGTTTAATATGTTGTCTGTTCTTCAATATTTGTAAATAAGTATCTCTATAGTTGAGCAACTTGTGCCATCATTTGGAGAAAAAAATATTCAGATTAGCTCATTTAGCATTAAATAAGGGAGGTGTGTGGTGCAGTGGAAGTGTGTGTTGGTCACAGGTTCAAACCCCACTGCAGTCAGCATGTCGTTGTGTCCCTGAGACACTTCACCCCAAAGTGCTCCTGTGGGGATTGTCCACAGTATTGAGTATGTAAGTCGCTTTGGATAAAAGCGTCTAACAAGTGACATGTAATGTAAAATACATTTAACATAAGTTATATATTTTTACTGCATTTGATGTATTATTGATAGATTTTATTTTATACTTTCTCCATTTCATTTTCTGATTGAAAATGTGTTAGAATTTATGGTTGAGACGTTAAAACCCAAATTCCCTCCTAATACTTAATGCAGTTTACATATTGTTATTTACTTCTTGGTTGGAACAAAGCATATCTTTATTTAAATGAGCTGCATTCAGACCCATGTCATTGATGGACCAAAAAAAGACATGGTAATATAAATTCCCTTCATTAACTTACCCCATCCTTATTTGAGTTGAAGGACACTAGATAATCTACTTAAATACTGAATGAAATGCCCACTTTAATGTAATGAGTCTCACACAGTAACATTACATTACATTACATTGCATTTAGCTGACGCTTTTATCCAAAGTGACTTACAATAAGTACATACGACCAGGAAGACACAAACCTGAAGAAAACAGAATCATATAAGTACATCAGGTTTCATAGAGCCAAACATTTCAAGTGCTACTCAGCTGGCTATAGATAAGCCAGTCCTATGTTAGTATATAAGTGCCTTGTTAGTAATTCTATCGCTCGAAGTGGAGTCGAAAGAGATGAGTTTTCAGTCTGGAAGGTGTGTAAGCTTTCTGCTGTCCTGATGTCAATGGGGAGCTCATTCCACCATTTTGGAGCCAGGATAGCAAACCCACGTGTTTTTGCTGATGGGAACTTGGGTCCCCCTCGCAGCGAGGGTGCAGCGAGTCGTTTGGCTGATGCAGAGCGGAGTGCACGCGCTGGGCAGGGTTTCCGCTAGGATTTACAGAATTTATTTTACCGGAGAAATTTGAAACTTACCGGTCATGTTTCAATAATAATAATAAGAATTTTGTAGCAGAGTTTCGATTAGCAGGTAATCACCGGACTAGGACCGGATATGCTGATGTTTAAAACGCAGTTGATGGGGCTCATTTTTATATTGCTTCAGTTTATAATCGCACATTTTATAACAGATCAAAAAATTCAGATTCATTTTTCAATAAATGATTCCACAAACAACAAACAACATAATTATTACATTCAAAGAAACTACTTGTAGTAGATGAAGTACATTATTCAAAAGTTTACATTAACTTTGAATAATAACACGGGAGAAACGGATGCTCTCTTTTCCTCTCTCCCTCTCTCTCTCTCCCTCCCTCTCTCCTGACAGCCCGTCAGTTTCTCATGCAGCGCGCTAAACAGTGGGCGGGGCTTCAGGTGATTATACAGAGCTGCGTGTCTCCGTCTGACTCAGCAGCTGATCTGATCTCTCTCTCGGGTCCGGGTACACTTCACTCGCGTTTATGTCCATATCAATCAGACCCAGCTCTCCTGATCGGCCTTTATAGAGAGCACCGATCAAACTATTAAGAGTGAATATCGGCCGATAATGATCGATCGGAGCATCGGACATTTTGACCGGCATGTTTTGAATTTACCGGTTTTTATTCAATTTTACCAGCTAAAAACCGGTAATTACCGGCTAACGGAAACCCTGGCACTGGGGTGTACAGTTTAACCATGTCCTGGATGTAGGAAGGGCCAGATCCATTCGCAGCATGGTTTGCAAGTACGAGTGTCTTGAAGTGGATTCTAGCAGTTACCGGGAGCCAGTGAAGGGAGCGGAGGAGCGGAGTGGTGTGGGAAAATGTTGGAAGGTTGAAGACCAGACGAGCCGCTGCATTCTGGATGAGCTGCAGAGGTCGGATGGCACATGCAGGTAGACCAGCCAGGAGGGAGTTGCAGTAGTCTAGGCGTGAGGTGACGAGAGCCTGGACCAGAACCTGGGTGGCTTTCTGGGTCAGCTGGGGACGAATCTTCCTGATGTTGTACAGCGTATATCTGCAGCAACGGGTTGTAGCAGCGATGTTTGCAGTGAAGGACAGGTTGTTATCTAGGGTCACACCCATATTCCTTGCAGTCTGAGTCGGGGAAACAACAGAGGTGCCGATGTTGATCGTCAGGTCAGGAGTGGGACAGGAGTGGGCTTTTTCCCGGAAGAAAAAGCAGTTCAGTCTTGTCAAGGTTGAGCTTGAGGTGATGAGCAGACATCCACTGAGAGATGTCAGCTAGACAAGCAGAGATGCGTGCGGCGACCTGGGTCTCTGAGCGGGGAAAGGACAGAATTAATTGGGTGTCGTCAGCATAGCAGTGGTATGAAAAACCATGCGGGCTAATGACCGATCCGAGCGAGTTTGTGTACAGGGAGAAGAGGAGGTGACCAAGAACAGAGCCCTGAGGGACCCCTGTAGTTAATTGACAAGGGTCGGACTCGGACCCTCTCCAAGTTACCCTGTAGGTACGGTCTTTGAAGTATGAGGTGAGGAGGGAAAGTGCAGAGCCTGAAACTCCAAGTTCTTGGAGAGTGCGAAGGAGGATCTGATGGTTCACCGTGTCGAATGCAGCTGACAGGTCCAACATGATGATGACAGAGGAGAGGGATGCTTCTTTGGCAGTGTGCAGTTCCTCAGTGACAGCAAGGAGGGCCGTTTCTGTGGAGTGACCTGCCTTGAAACCAGACTGGTGCGGATCCAGAAGGTTGTTCTGATGGAGATAACAGGAGAGTTGTTTTAAGACAGCGCGTTCAAGTGTTTTAGACAGGAACGGGAGGAGAGAGACAGGCCTGTAGTTTATAACATCAGAAGGGTTGAGAGTGGGTTTCTTTAGGAGAGGGTTTACTCTTGCCTCCTTGAGACTGTTTGGAAGGTGACCAGAAGTTAGAGAAGTGTTGATGAAATGGGTGAGAAACGGTAGAATATCAGGAGCGATAGTCTGAAGGAGGTTTGAAGGGATAACAGTAACATGTTTTGACAGGATGTAAGCAAGGACATCGTCAAAGAGCTCATGAAGATCTTTGTCGTCAGCGACAGCGCAGCGCAGGGAGACGCAAATGCTGGTCATGTGTCGATCGTCATAGAGGGATCTGAGGTGCAGGATGGGTGCAAAAGTGTGACAAACGCATGCATACTGCTCATGGGCATAATCTATGCCATGATCTTGGTTTTCCCACCAAAGGTAAAATACACCTTTGAAGTGTTCCAAAAGCTCTTTCTCGAGCTCAATTCGCAAAGGGTGTCTCCTAAAGTCCAGACCTTGAGCTCCAAACTTTTAGCCTAGAAAGTGGAATGTAATAAGTACATTTAGTTAGGTGCAAACTGTTGGTACTTTCCTTTGTTTTCTTCTTCATAGCACTGTGTACTTCTCCTCTACTGTAACTCCATTTAAAAATGGAAATATTGTCATTTTAACATCAGTTCTTGAAGTTAGTTCATATTTCAAAATGTTGGATTAACTAATTCAAATAATCATAAAAAATACAATTTTTAGGGTTTATTTTTATTTATTTTCCTTTGTTTTGTCCTCGAGTCTGATTGTTGTTGGTGGTTTTTTTTGTAACTTGTGTATAGTATTTTTCTAAATGTGTGTATGAATAAAAACATTATATTTAGTCAAATGTATTCACGATTTTGTACTTTTACATTGTTATATATGTGTTGTAAGCTGTTGTCTAAAACATGACAAAATAAAGTTGATTTTGTTGTTTCATGTTTTGTAGTAGCCTTAATATAAGAATGTATAAAAACTAATGGAAATAGAGCTGATGTTTAATGTAGAAGAAATGATATGTAAATATGACTTAAATATTTTTGCAATAAAAATAAAGAATAGCAAGTAAAAACTACATGAAAAGCTAAATAGTTTTTACTGGAGATTTGTAATAAGATCTAAATGTAATCTTAAGTCAAATCTACTATGCAATAGTAAGTAAAATCTACTATGCAATAGTAAGTAGAGTCAAATGTACTATGCAATAGTAAGTAAAATCTACTATGCAATAGTAAGTAGAGTCAAATGTACTATGCAATAGTAAGTAAAATCTACTATGCAATAGTTAGTACAATGAGTAAAATGTACTATGCAATAGTAAGTAAAATCTACTTACAAAAACTGAGTGAGACAGTAAAGTTTACTCAAGTGCCTTTAATAACAAACACTTCTTAACTGTAAGTAGATTTTACTTGAAATATAAGATGTTACATTTACTTAGGTTTTCTAAGTCCGTTTTGTTACCTCGATTTTCCTAAGTAAATGTTACTCCCCGTTTTTTTCAGTGCAGGTGGCATCCTTACTCGGTGCCCGAACCACCTCAACCGGCTCCTTTCGACACGAAGGAGGAGCGGTTCAACTCCGAGTCCCTCCCGGATTACTGAACTTCTCACCATATCCCTAAGGGAGACACCAGCCATAGGGTTAGGGTATACCAAATAGGATAAGAAGATAACATATTACAAAAAAAGTGTTTAAAGTGATAAAGTAACTGTGTAGCAAGATATCACAGTAAAACGTTGAGCATTTGAATGAACATGTTAAATATATGTTGAATGAATGTGATCAAGCGATCGGATCTCTCCAATACAAACACGTACTTGGATACGTCAGCTGGTAATTTCATCACAAAAGACGCACGTTAAAACCAAAGCCAAGAATCACGATCCAATTATCTTTGCCATCCACACCCAAACCTGTCAAACCTGCACACATTGTAAGGGTTGCATGACGAGCTACTTGGTGTTCTAAGAGAATTATCATGATTTTTTACATACCTGATTCGCTTCTGGCTACTATTAAAAGAATCGAGGGACGCAGCAAAGAGCTCACAGCTGCTCTCTTACCCAATACTACCAGTCATCCTCCGAGGACGAAAGCCTGTCTCAACTGGAAAAGGTAAGACAATGATGATGACTAGCATGATAGAGGCAGTGGTGATTAATAGCTGTACAGTACTTAGTTGTATAAAGTGATTACCTTGGGTGTTTCATTTTACAACCCAAATGTTATCCTTTCGCCTCTATCTACTTGTCTTTCATCCTTTCTTTATAACTAATGCTGTTGATGTATTGTGATTTTAAAAAGGTCTATCATCTGGCCAGCTGGAAATTAGCAATGTTGGTTAAAGCTGCTGTTTTTTGCGACCGTTGATCAATGGGGAATGTCCATGACACTATAAACATATAAACTAAACTAAACTTTGAGGGTTAAAGGTGACTTAATAATCACAGCCACCGCAAAGACGGAAAGTAAGGATGCTGAAAATCAACCGCCTTTTAAACTCATCTGATTTCTGACCTGAATATTTATGAGTGATAGCAAGATTTGGTTACTGAGTGAATTTGAATTTGCATAAATGTCCATGATTGAGGAAGCCAGTAGGTTTGATGCACTTTGTTCAAATATCTCTTTTGTCCTTTTCAGAAAGTGTTGGTCTTATCTTCAGGTTGTGGCCCATGATGAGGATGAGGTCCGGTATGATGCTGCTCCTGCTAATGCAGACATTTTTAGGATGGACAGGTAAAGTATTTTTAATATCTTTCCTTTACGGATCAATTGCTTTACAGTCAAAAGGATCATTTGAGAATTACCCAGTCCTCTCCTTTCTCCTAAAGGTTCATGGAACATTTCTAGAGTCTTTTAGCTCCTTGTTTTGGCATTATAGAACAAATTCCAAGTGGAAAAACACATGAGTTATAGGTGCATTTATTAAAGCAGTTTATCCAAAAACCAAAGCCATTTTGCTTCAAGCTTTTGGTCTTTATTCAGAATAACCATGCATTTTGTAAAACCTGTAAAAACTACACAAAACTAAGGTAATAAACCAAAAAACAAAGCTCCTGGGCTCAGCAGAGGATGACAAATTAATATCAACAATCAATAAGTTGAGTTTCTTCTCTTTTGTCTAATTGTTGTCAAATGTTTACTATCCTTTTAGTTGTAGTTGGTTCCACCACCTCTTGAAAGAAATAAATCTCTGATAGCTTTTTAGTTTTTCCAGCTAGTAACTAAGAACGAACCTGTAAATAATGGTGGTACTAACAGACATTTATTCTTGCCAATATTGCTTTATACTCATACTCAAAAACACAATGATGTCTGTTCTTTTTAAATCTCATCGGTGTGAATGACCAACAGGTTAAAAAAATGCCCAATTCTGTTTGCAACTTAGGACTTCCTAACTACATATTCATTTATTTGACAATAATAATAAGTTATTCTCTAGTCAACGAGGCAGCTGACCAATTCCAGTCTGGATTTCCTTCAAGGCACCACAGTGCAACTTAATAGATGACATTGAACAATTGGGCTTTTGCTAAGTAATTCCAACCTAAGTAGTATGATGGGAATTTATAATAATTCAATAGGTTTCCTAACTACAAAATGTTCTCAGACCGAAGGGTGTCGCCTTGACCTTTGTCAGGCATTTATCATATGGAGGGTAGGGTTGTAATTAACATTCTATACTTTAAATATATTATTAACATTTTAAATTGTATACCCCGTTTATCTAGGCCCTTTTTGTTTGATTTTATGTATATATGTCACACTGTGGGACTGCGGGAAACGGTATCTCGAGATTTCTGGATGTATAACACATGTAGTAATTTTGACAATAAAGCTGACTTTGACTTTTGACTTTGATACTCCTCCCCACCTTTCTTAAGACTGTAATGTAAGTTACCTAGCTGAATGAGTCCTCTTCCTGTGTCTCTTGCCTATATAAAGTCATTGCTTTCCTGTGTAACTTGGTCAGATCTTTGTATCACATCAGTGGTGCAGGTGATCTGTCCTTCCAGCTGGAAATAGATTGATTCTGTTAAATGCTATAACTCAGGGGTGTCCAAACTACGGCCCGTGGGCCATTTTGAATCGGCCTTCAGCAAATTAAAAAGTATAATGGAATGCGGCCCACAAATTCCACTTGAGCTGGTCTTGTACTTCTTAAATATATCTGTACACATATGTTAGCGTTCATGTGTTAATAAGCCCACTTTCAGTCAATTCAAGTTGAAAACATGTTCTAACAAATCTAAGTTGACAAGAAAAAAAAGTTATAACTTATTTATATAACAACCTTGAAATATACCCTTTCTATTTCCTCCCATGATGAGCAATCTAATGCTTCTGTTTTAAAGAACGAGCTGCTAACAAAATAGCTGAAACCCTATGGAAAGCTGTCATGTAGGCTGGTGTATCAAGCATCATTTACAGATGTAGCGCTTCATTTCAGACAGTTTGAAACGCGAGGGCCGTGATTGGTATGTGATCTGCCCTCGCTCAAGGGAAAACCTCCAGCTTGACTTGAGACCTCCCCCGTGACAAATAAATGTAATTATTATGAAGCCAGCTGCAATGGATCATTGATCCACCCTTAATGTCTACCCCTGCATCAACAGCATTAGTTATAAAGAAAGGATGAAAGACAAGTAGATAGAGGCGAAAGGATAACATTTGGGTTGTAAAATGAAACATCCAAGGTAATCACTTTATACAAATAAGTACTGTACGGCTATTAATCACCACTGCCTCGTCGGGTACCCGACGGGTGACCCGCAAAAAAGGTGATTCGCGGGTGGCATTTTTTTTCAAACGCTTTTTTCCGGGTTCGGTTCTGGGTAAAACAAAGATGATGCGGGTCGGGTCGCGGGTATTGCATAATAAATATATTAAAATAATAATAATTTAGTTTAATGTTTAAATCCTCAGACCTCTCCCCCGCGGGACCGCGCATAATCATAACCTCTGCAGCGCATCAATCTGCTGCTGAGCGCGCCACATTCGAAATGGCTGAGGTGAAGCTCTAGCGGAGAATACAGCATTTTCAATAACACTTCCTCAAGAGCGAAATCCAACGTCTGGGAGGCTTTTGGTGTCATCCTAGATGGAGAAAATAACCAACATCCCACGCTTTTTGAGACAAATATGCAACTGCGTGTGTTAATAAACGTTTTCACTGCTCATATATATGCGGGTTCGGGTCGGGTTGTGGAACTAATTGGCAATATGTGCGACCACCACGATCATTTATGTTTATGTTCGCCGAATTGACATGAAATCACTGACACATATGAATGTATTCAACTTCATTAAAATGTTATTAACGTGCCTAAACTCAGTAACTCACTAAAAACATTTATATTTTAATGGGGCCTCGTCGGCAGATCAGCATGAAGGGTGTTATTTTCCCCATAAGGAACAAGTTGCTGCAAATGATCCCGCTTATTACATGGCCACATTCTCAACAAAGTAACGACATGACTCCCAATATTAATTGAAATGCTTTTATGGATTTAGAAAACGTTTTAAATTGACATGCATCCGCTAAGAAAAATAGTCCGTTGTTACCGTTTTTTAAACAGTCTGAATGAAACGGCAGCTCTCAGCTGTGTATTTACACAACTAATGGCCTATCAACCACAGCTCTCTCCCCCCCTCTCCACCTGATCTTTCTTCTCCAGCAGCTACATTAACTGTAGGTTACTCTGAGTGACAAGCTTACAGTTAGAACACTAGGCGCATCCTCCTCACCCGCCTCTCAGACCTCCTAGGTGTCACTGGCACAGCGCTGTCCTGGTTGACTTCCTACCTTCACAACAGGAAACAGTTTGTCTCCATCAGTGGCTCAAACTCACCCCCGGCCCCAGTCCACCACGGTGTACCTCAGGGCTCTGTGCTTGGCCCCCTCCTGTTCACCATTTACATGCTCCACCTCGGCCAGATCATCCGACATCATGGACTCAATTTCCACTGCTACGCTGATGATACCCAATTGTATCTCACCACCACTCCATCCTCCCAGCTCCCCCCTCAGTCTCTCATCAACTGCCTGCACGACATCAAAACATGGATGTCTTCCAACTATCTTAAGCTGAACAGCAAAAAAACAGAGCTCATGGTTGTGGCACCCAAGGCCCTGCTCCAGAAGGTTGGTGACTTCGTCCTTGAGGTTGACGGCTGCTCCATCTCCCCATCTCCTGAAGCCCGCAACCTGGGTGTTATCCTCGACTCCACCCTTTCCTTCCATTCCCACATCAAATCTGTGACCAAATCGGCTTTTTATCACCTGAGGAACATTGCCAGACTCCGACCGTCACTCTCGGAGTCGGTTGCCGAAACCCTGGTGCATGCGTTTGTCACCACACGCTTGGACTACTGCAATGGTGTCCTGTTCGGGGTTCCCAACAAAACCCTGGACAGGCTCCAGTATGTCCAAAACTGTGCTGCTAGGGTCCTCACACACACAAAGCCATGGCAGCACATCACTCCCACCCTCATCCACCTACACTGGTTGCCGGTCAAGTCCCGCATATCATATAAAATCCTCCTCCTTACCTACAAGTCCCTCCATGCCCTTGCCCCCCAGTACCTATCGGACATCCTTCACCCACATGCCCCACCCCGGAACCTGCGGTCCTCAGACTCTGGCCTGCTTACCACCCCCCGCACCAAACTGCGAACCTTCGGGGACAGAGCCTTCAGTGTGGCAGCCCCCACCCTCTGGAACGCTCTCCCTGCGGAGATTCGCAACATCCCCACACTCGACGCCTTCAAAAGGGCCCTCAAGACCCATCTGTTTGCCAAGGCTTTCAGCCCCGAATCGATCTGTTGTTTTGTCCGTCTGACTTTTGTTTTGTTATGTTTTTTTTGTTTTTTTTGTCCTATTACTTGTTAAGCGACCTTGGGTCCCTTGAAAGGCGCTATATAAATCCAAGCTATTATTATTATTATTATTATTATTATTGACACCGCAGTACTTTTCCCACAAAGGTTCATGAGAACTTAGTTCATGAGAACTCTTTGGTTCTCATGAACGAAGTACAGATCGCGTTCACACCAGAATAAGTCCCTGGGAGAGGATTAGGCAAATGAAGCCGCTGATGTCACTTCTTCTTCTTCTGCTTTGGGTTTACTGGCAGGCCGCAAACCACTTCACGGCGTATACTGCCGCCCAAAGTCCCCGGCCGGAAGTCCCCGGAGTTGGGGACTGGCTTCAGTAGAAGCTGCTGGGACTCCCAGCAGCTTCTACTGAAGCCTTCCGAGTAAATCGCCAGAACGCCGACACCTCCTCATCTCCACCGCTCCCATGTTTTATTTTGTGTTGCCATAAGTTAGTCTCTCTGCATTTCTGCGCTGGGCTAATGCTAATGCTAATAATGCTAATGCGAGGATAATAAAATGGCGGCTTCACAACATTTTTTGGGAGTTTTATGGGGCGTGGTTTGCAATCCGCCCAGCCAATCAGACATAGGAACCTTTTTTCTCCCACGAAAGTCCCTGCTCTCTAGCAGGGACGGAAAAGGGGGTGAAAAGGTTCTCATGAACTAATTTTAGTTCCGGCTCTTTTTGGTGTGAACGCAACAAAAGAGTTCTCATGAACCTTTGTGGGAAAGGTACTGCGGTGTGAATGTGCCTACTGTCATTGCAAGTGACCCTCAGTTAGTTGACTTTTATGTTCAACTGCTAAATTCGTTACTGATAAAAAAGGGCTTCTACTGTACCTAGCCTAATTACCTTAACACTAGAACTGCCAGAGGTTTTTGTATAGGCCTACCTAACACCGTCAAATCCTGCTATTAGAATGCAATTTTTAACAACATAGGTTGCTACATAACACACTTTCAGGAAAAGTCACGGACTGGGAGACTTTAATATTTTATTGAAAACAAGTTACATTGCACACACACAACACACATCACACAAATTGACCCGATTAGCGGTTCTAGTGTTAAATAAACTCACAAATTAATTAAACCAGTTCAATACGCATTTTTCTTATTCTTAAATAAAGTAACATCTTATCTTATCTTAATAATATCTTCATATTAATAATAATAATAATAAATTATACAGTATGTGTCCGAAAGGGAGCAGGAGGAAGCAAACACAAAAATATACAAAAAATATACTGCATATTAAAGCAAACAATTGTAAAGGTAAAAGTATGAGCATAACAAATAAAGAAGTGTAATGTAAACATTTACATTATTATTATGATTATTTAATATATAAAGACTATATATTATTGAATTACAAGATTAGATATACTTTAGTTGATCTAAAATATTGATGTGTTCAAATGCTCTTCAAAACACAACTGAAAGTCCATGAAACTTGTCTTTCTGTATTTGTGAATGAAGCGCCATCTCCTGGTTAAAACCTGAAATTGAAAATCTGAACGCCCTCTTGGAAAATAGTGGGAGGGCTTAACATTCCTCGATACTGGTCTTAGGCAGGTCGTAGGCAGGAAGCTGTAAGCTGGAGTCTGAAATGAGGTGCTACGTCTGTATATGCATTTGATGGATTTTTCTAACTTATAACTTCACTTATGAGGCTATAAACCTGACCTCTAGTGAGTGGCCAAGCCCCATTTTGGCCCTCTTTGAAAAATGTTTGGACACCCCGGCTATAACTCAATATTAAATAACACAACTTTGGTTTAAGCTTGTATGTTTGTTCTTTTTGTACCAGAAGGTGATTAAGTGTGTAATTTCCACCACATGTAGCAATGTGGGTTAACAGATATTTTGCTTCCACTTTAACCAGGAACTGCCGCGACAAATCCACTTTCACCAAATCCTCCAGTGATGCTGGTCGGCTCCACCAACTCCTGCTCCGGCAGAGTGGAGATCTTTCTCAACGACATGTGGGGAACAGTGTGTCACAACAGCTGGGATCTGAACGATGCTCACGTGGTTTGTGGACAGCTGGGTTGTGGCTTGGCAGTAGAAACAAAAGATGCGGCACATTTTGGACAGGGAACTGGACCCATTTGGTTCGATAAGCTTGAGTGTTCAGGGCACGAGACATCACTTGAGCTCTGTGGTCATCCTCAAATAGGATTACACGGCTGTAGTCACGCAGAAGATGCTGGTGTCATTTGTGAAGGTAAATGTGCATGCACACAGTCAACACATACAGATAGTAATGTTCATATAAAAGTATAGACAGCACTTTGAACCCGAGCACCAACCGACACACCATGGAGATTTTATATGGTTTTTAAAGGTCACCTATTATGCAACATCCACTTGTTCATGTCTTTCATACATAAACATGTGTCCCCTCTGTGTAAAGAGACTCCTCCTAGAGCACCATAGTGTTCTTTTTAACCAAATCTCTCTCAGAGGGGTGTGGGGAGGGGCTCCTTATTTTCATCTAAAGTAACAGACAGAGAATCAGCACTTTTGAAACAGGGCTGAAACAGAGGGGATTATGGGATGCTGCAATGATCTGTTTGGTGTTTTAGCCAATCAGAGACATGTTTTGTATATATCTGAGACCTGTAATATATTTACGAAAAAGAGTATAATAGGGGACCTTTAAAACCAATTTGAAATCGATAACACAGGTTTATGATCCTAACTTGTACAATACAAACTGGGAATTATCATCCATCGCAATATGCAAATACAAATGAAGGTATTACTTTTATTGTTTTTTCTTAACAAAGTAAAAGCGCCAAATCATTTAATGATCAAGTAAAGTTCTAGCGAAAAGATTCGGATTGCACAATTGCAACCTGAGTTGCCATATGGGTTGACAGAAATGTTTTCTTTGACTTCATCAGGATTTGCAATAACAACTACACCTTCTCCACCTCCACCAAATCCTGCAGTGAGGCTGGTCGGCTCCACCAACTCCTGCTCCGGCAGAGTGGAGATCTTTCTCAACGGCGTGTGGGGAACTGTGTGTGACAACGGCTGGGATCTGAACGATGCTCACGTGGTTTGTGGACAGCTGCGTTGTGGCTTGGCAGTACAAACAAAAGATGCGGCACATTTTGGAGAGGGAACTGGAAACATTTTGTTAGATAAGCTTGAGTGTTCAGGAAACGAGACATCACTTGAGGACTGTGTTCATCCGGGAATAGGATCCCACGACTGTGCTCACTGTAAAGATGCTGGTGTAATTTGTGAAGGTAAATGTGCATGCACACAGTCAACACATGCAGATAGTAATGTTCATATAAAGCAGTGCTTCTCAAAGTGTGGTCCGCGGACCACTGGTGGTCCGTGAGCGCCCCCTAGTGGTTCGTGAGTATATTGGTAACATTTCACATTTGAAATAAATACATTTCAGTTTTCCGCACTCTCGCGGGAATATCTCCGCAATGGAGCGAGGTGACGTTTCACTTTCGATTGCATGATATAGCCCAGAGTAACACCTTCATCACACATGTTGCCACTTGTTTGTACCATTTTCAGGCGATTTGTAATCTGTTCTAGAAAAACGATGTATTTTTTGATATTTGTTGAGTTAGGTGGTCCGCGAGTGTTATTTTATTGGTTAAGTGGTCCTTGGTATGAAAAAGTTTGAGAAACACTGATATAAAGGTATAGACGGCACTTTGAACCCCAGCACCAACCGACACACCATGGATATTTTAAATGGTTTTTAAAGGTCACCTATTATGCAACATCCACTTGTTCATGTCTTTCATACATAAACATGTGTCCCCTCTGTGTAAAGAGACTCCTCCTAGAGCACCATAGTGTTCTTTTTAACCAAATCTCTCTCAGAGGGGTGTGGGGAGGGGCTCCTTATTTTCATCTAAAGTAACAGAAAGAGAATCAGCACTTTTGAAACAGGGCTGAAACAGAGGGGATTATGGGATGCTGCAATGATCTGGTTTGTGGTTTAGCCAATCAGAGACATGTTTTGTATATATCTGAGACCTGTAATATATTGATGAAAAACAGTATAATAGGGGACCTTTAAAACCAAATTGAAATCGAAAACACAGGTTTATGATCCCAACTTGTACGATACAAACTGGGAATTATCATCCATCGCAATATGCAAATACAAAATGAAGGTATTACTTCTATGTTTAAACCAGTTTTTTCTTAACAAAGTAAAAGCGCCAAATCATTTAATGATCAAGTAAAGTTCTAGCGAAGAGATTCGGATTGCACAATTGCAACCTGAGCTGCCATATGAGTTGACAGAAATGTTTTCTTTGACTTCATCAGGATTTGCAATAACAACTACACCTTCTCCACCTCCACCAACTACACCTTCTCCACCAACTACACCTTCTCCACCCTCACCAACTACACCTTCTCCACCTTCTCCACCTCCACGAAATTGCCTTGTGGGTTCATCTGGAGAGGGTGTGACTGTGCTGCATCCAGCCTCCTTGATTGCCTTGATTGCAGTAACTCAGGCCATCTGGGTCTGGTGCTCTGCAGTTATTTAAAGCCTCTGCTCCTCTCTGTCTTCCCTCTGCTTCTCCCTGCAGGCACCCCGGTTGTGTTGAGCATGCTATGAGTTTCTTCAATTGCTTCACTTTGTGCACTTCAACACTCTCACACTCATACATGTCCATACAATCCTCACCCTGCATTTACACTACTAACATCCACACCTCATACTTTACTTGCTTTGCACTTAATTCATTCTGTTGATTTCAATGTTTTGCTTAAATAAACATGTTTTGTTAAACGTGGATATGGTGTGTCTCCTCTTTGTTGTGGCCTTTTGAGCCGTTCATAACAGTAATGTTCATATAAAACTAGAGACAGCACTTTGTACCCCTGCACCAACCGACATACAAAAGAAATTTGTTATGGTTTTTAAAGGTCACCTATTGTGAAAAATCCACTTCTTCATGTCTCTTCTTCATCAACATGTGTCCCCTCTGTGGAAAGAGACTCTAAACGTTTCAGGAAAAAAGATTCTCTCTCTTTTTGTCCTGATCCATTTATATAAAAACCTGTCTGAAAATGAGCTGATCAGATTTTGGCCCCTTTGTGATGTCATAACGTTTTTTTGGGTTGAGTAACCATTAGCCAATCAGCAACCAAGGTAACCCCCCCCCCCAACTTATCACCTGAATCTCCTCCTAGAGCACCATTGTGTTCTTTGTAACCAAATATCTCTCAGAGGGGCGTGGGGAGGGGCTCCTTATTTTCATCTAAAGTAACAGACAGAGAATCAGCACTTTTGAAACAGTGCTGAAACAGAGGGGATTATGGGTAATTCTGCAACGATCTGTTTGGTGTTTGGAGCCAAACACTTCAGAGACATGTTTTGTATTTATATGAGAACTACTGTATAATACATTGATGAAAAACAGTATAATAGGGGACCTTTAAAAAACACAGGTTTATGATCCTAACTTGGACAATAAAAAGTGGGAATTCTCATCCATCGCAATATGCAAATACAAAATGAAGGTATTACTTAATGTTTAAACCAGTTTTTTCTTAACAAAGTAAAAGCGCCCTATGATTAAATGATCAAGTAAAGTTCTAGCGCAGAAATTCAGTTGACTGCTCAATTGCAACCTGAGCTGCCATATGGGTTGACAGATGTTTGTTCTTTGACTTCAGCAGGATCTGCGATAACAATTAAACCAACTCTACCACCACCAAGTCCTCCAGTGAGGCTGGTCGGCTCCAACAACTCCTGCTCCGGCTGAGTGGAGGTGTTTCACGACGGCCAGTGGGGAACAGTGTGTGACGACAGATGGGATCTGAACGATGCTCAGGTGATTTGTGGACAGCTGGGTTATGGCCGGGCTGTAGAAGCAAAACAAGGGTCACATTTTGGACAGGGAACTGGACCCATTTTGTTAGATGATCTTCGGTGTTCAGGGAACGAGATATCACTTAAGGACTGTGTTCATTCTGGAATAGGATCCCACAACTGTGTTCACAGCGAAGATGCTGGTGTCATTTGTGAAGGTAAATGTGCATGCATAAAGTCAACACATACAGTTAGTAATGTTCACATAAAACTAGAGACGGCACTTTTAACAGCACCAACTGACACACCATGGAGATTTTTTTATAGTAAAAAAATCCACATTTTAAATTAAAACCCAAGTTTCTAATAATAACTTGTACAACACAGAATGGGAATCGTCTTCCAATGCAATATGCAAATATAAAATGAACGTATAACTTTATGTTTAAACCAGTTTTTTCTTAACAAAGTAAAAGACCCCAATGATTAAATGACCAATAGTCCGATTTGTTTTCAATAATTCCACAATTGAAACCTGAGTTGCCGTTTGGGTTGACAGACATTTTGACTTCCTTTTTACCGGGACCTATACCAACTCCACCACCACCAAATCCTCCAGTGAGGCTGGTCGGCTCCACCAACTCCTGCTCCGGCAGAGTGGAGATCTTTCACGACGGCCAGTGGGGAACAGTTTGTGACGACAAATGGGATCTGAACGATGCTCAAGTGGTTTGTCGACAGCTGGGTTGTGGCCGGGCTGTAGAAGCAAAACAAGGGTCACAACTTCCAACAACAACTTCCAACAGGAGTCATTTGGGGGGGCTCTTGGGAAAAAAGGTTGGGAACCACTGTCCTAGAGCACCATTTTGTTGTTCTTTTTAACCAAATGTCTCTCAGAGGGGCGTGGGGAGTGGCTTCTTATTCTCATCTAAAGTAACAGACAGAGAATCAGCACTTTGGAAACAGGGCTGAAACAGAGGGGATTATGGGTAATGCTGCAATGATCTGTTTGGTGTTTGGAGCCAAACACTTCAGAGACAAGTTTTGTATATAACCGAGAACTATAATATATTGATGAACAACAGTATAATAGGGGACCTTTATTTATATATATATATATATATATATATATATATATATATATATATATATACTGTATATGTGTCTAATCATTATATCCCTCTCACCTCACAGCACCGTAGAAGAAGGACATATCGCTCCGTTGAAAACCAAGATCAGCTCCATCCCGTCACCATTGGACCAATCACGTTTGAGGAAAATATCGTTTGGGAACATGGAAGATATAAACTGAAGTTACATTTCCTTTTTCCTTTTCATTTTGGACGTTAGAGGATAATTGTATAATGTTAATTGAGTGAGCCGATTTGATTATGTATTTATCACCGATGTATGATTTAAATCTTAGTTAATCGAACGTAGAAGTAGTATTACTAATTATATAATCAATAGATGTAACCCCTGATCTTGATTTATTCTTTTGTTCATAGAGGATAATCTTTGTACCATGACTAGCCATCTGTCTTTCTGTCACAATCTTAAGGAGAACCCAAATGCAGCACTCGAGAAACCAAGGAGAATTGGTAATAAACTTTATTGGAAGGACAGCGGGCAGAAGGTGAGTCAGGGACAGGCAGAGAGTCAGGGAGTAAGCGAAGCGGTCAGCGTAGATACAGGCAGGGTCGGATAACAGGCCAGACAGGATAGTCGAGGGACAGGCAGGATCAGGGAAGAGGCAGAGCAGGCAGATCGAAGACAGGCAGGGTCGGAACCGGGTAGGCAATCTGGTATCAAACGCGGGAAAGACAAGCATGAGGCAAAGTACAATCTGGCAAAGAGTGTGTGTATGATGCAGGTTTAAATACTGGCAGAAGCTAATGGGTGCAGAAGAGAAAGAGAGTGAGCTAACGAGTGGGTCTGGAAAACAGGTGAGACAGGTGAATGGAAAACTACTGGTGAATGATGGAGCAGACTATGACAGAACCCCCCCCCCCCCCCCCTTAATGGACGGCTCCTGACGTCCCTAAATGCTAATCTACAGAGGAGGGTGGGAGGTGGGATTAATACTCATCTGAAAAAGTTCTTTCGGCCTCCCTCTCCTGCCCCCTGTGGGAATCTGCGTCCTCATCAGAAGCCGGCCCCTCGCTGTCCTCCTCTGAAGAGCTGACGGTAAGAGGAGAGACTCTCCCTGTGTCTCTGCCTGTCGACGTGACGGTCTTAGACGGTTGCTCGGGATTACGCCGATGGAACTCCCTGATGAGCCGGGGGTCCAACACATGACGAGCTGGAACCCAAACCCTCTCCTCAGGGCCGTAACCCTTCCAGTCCACCAGGTACTGGACTCCTCTTCCTCTGCGACGGGAACGAAGAAGTCGTCGGAGAGTGTACGTAGGCCCGCCGTCAATCATCCGGGGAGGTGGTGGGGGAGGGACCGCAGGAACCAAGGCACTCTCTCGGACAGGTTTGATCCTGGAAATGTGGAAGGTGGGATGGATCCGCAGAGTCCGAGGCAGTCTTAGCCTTACTGCTGCGGGATTGATTATCCTGACAATCTCAAAAGGTCCAATGAATCTAGGTGCAAGCTTCTTCGAATCCACCCGTAAAGGAATATCCCGGGAGGAAAGCCATACCTTTTGGCCCACCTGGTGGACAGGTGATTTGGAAAGTCGGCGGTTGGCAGAGGAGGCGTACCGGTTGGCCGAACAAACGAGAGTTCTCCGGGCTTGATTCCAGGTCCGTCGACAAGACGGATGAAAGCCTGGACGGGGGTTGAAACCCGTAAGCACACTGAAATGGAGACAGCTTGGTGGCCGAACTGACCAGAGTGTTGTGGGCTTACTCGACCCAGAGCAGTTGTTTAGCCCAGGCCGCTGGGTGCTTGGAGACTATACAGCGTAAGGTCGTCTCCATTTCCTGGTTCTTTCTTTCTGTCTGACCGTTGGATTGCGGATGGAAACCGGATGACAGACTAACCGTGGCCCCAAGGAGCGTGCAGAATTCCCTCCAGAACACCGAGGTAAATTGAGGACCACGATCGGAAACCACATCAGTAGGCAGCCCATGGAGCCAGAACACATGGAGCAGGACCAGCTCCGCCGTCTTTTTAGCTGAGGGGAGCTTTGGTATCGGCACAAAAGAGCCATCTTACTGAATCGGTCTACCACCGTCAAGATGGCAGTGTGTCCGTTGGACGGTGGCAGACCAGTAACAAAGTCCAGAGAAATGTGAGACCAGGGGCGATGAGGGATAGGCAGAGGTCGTAGGAGACCAGCAGGAGCTTGGTGAGAAGACTTGTTTTGATTGCAAACGGGGCAGGCATTAACAAATTCCCTGGTGTCCTCCTTAAGTGTTGCCCACCAGAACCTTTGCTGAACTACCTCCCGTGTACGTTGGATCCCAGAATGGCAGGTGAGTCTGGAGTTATGAGCCAACTGGATAACATCAGACCTCAACGTCTGTGGAACGAACAGGCGGTTCGGAGGACAGGCACTGGGTCCTGGCTGGTCCTGCTGGGCGGCCTTGACCCTCTCCTCCACCTCCCAGATGAGGGCGGCGACGAGCTGAGGAGTCGGAAGGATGGTGTCCAAGCCCCTGGGAATGTTACCTCTCTCTCCAAACTGACGAGAAAGAGCGTCAGCCTTAATGTTCCGAGAACCAGGGCTGTAGGAGAGGGAGAAATTGAACCAAGTGAAGAAAAGGGCCCATCTAGCCTGTCGGGAATTCAGTCTGCGGGCCGACCGGATGTACTCCAAATTCTTGTGGTCGGTCCACACCAGGAAAGATTGACTGGTCCCCTCGAGCCAGTGACGCCACTCCTCCAGAGCCAACTTCACTGCTAGCAGCTCCCGGTTTCCCACATCATAATTTCTTTCCGCTGGAGTCAAACGCCTTGAAAAGAAAGCACAGGGATGGAGTTTTTGGCTGTTCATTGCTCGCTGAGACAGGATGGCTCCCACCCCCATATCAGAAGCATCCACCTCCAAAACGAACTGTCTTACAGGATCGGGTACTCGGAGGATGGGGGCGGAGGTGAACCTGGCCTTAAGGTTCTGGAACGCCTCCTCAGCCGAGGAGGACCACTGGAACATAACGTTAGAGGAGGTCAGGGCTGTGAGAGGAGCAGCCAAGGTACTGTATCCACGAATGAACCTCCGGTAGAAGTTGGCGAACCCGAGGAACTGTTGTAGCCGCTTCCGGGATTCTGGAACCGGCCAGGAAGTGACTGCATCAACCTTGGAAGGATCCATCTCGATGCTCCCCTGTCCCACGATGTATCCCAGAAAAGAGACCGAGGATGTGTGAAACTCGAACTTCTCTGTTTTAACAAACAGCGAGTTCTCGAGCAATCTCCTGAGAACCGCCTGGACGTGGTGCACATGTTCTTTCAGCGTCTTGGAAAAGATCAGGATGTCATCCAAGTAAACAAACACGTGTCGGTCCAACATGTCTCGGAGCACGTCATTTACCAATGCCTGGAATATTGCAGGGGCGTTGGTAAGCCCAAAAGGCATGACTAGGTACTCGTAGTGCCCCGAGGTGGTGTTGAAGGCGGTTTTCCACTCATCCCCCTCGCGAATACGTACCAAGTGGTACACGTTACGCAAGTCCAGCTTTGTGAATATGGTTGCTCCCCGCAGCAACTCGAATGCAGAAGAGATAAGAGGCAGTGGGTATCGATTCTTGATCGTAATGTCATTAAGACCCCGAAAGTCGATACAGGGCCTTAGGGTCTTGTCCTTCTTCTCCACAAAGAAGAACCCTGCGCCAGCAGGTGATGAGGATGGGCGAATAATCCCAGCCGCCAGAGAGTCATTGATATAAGTCTCCATGGAAACTCTTTCCGGAGCAGACAGGGAGTACAATCGACCCCTGGGAGGGCTGGTGCCGGGATGCAGGTCGATGGCACAGTCGTAGGGCCGGTGTGGTGGTAAGGAAGTAGCCCTCGACTTGCTGAATACTTCCTTGAAGTCCAGATATTCCGGTGGAACTCCTGTAACATCTGGAACTTGGCTGGGGTTCACCGAACGCTGAGGCGCGGCAGCCTGTTTCAGGCAGATCAGATGACAAGAAGGACTCCAACCCAAAATGGCTCCAGTCTCCCAGTCAATGTTTGGGTTGTGGCGGCGGAGCCATGGATAACCCAGGATCAGCGGAATATGTGGAGACCGGAGAACATGAAACTGAATAGTTTCGTGATGGTTTCCAGACAGGAGCATGTGAACAGGTACACTCTGATGAGTCACTGTCCCCAGCAGGTGACCGTCTAAGGTGTTGGCTGGAACTGGGCGAGACAAAAGAACCCGGTCTATTCCCAACTGCAGCATAAGCTTCTCGTCCATAATATTCGCGTCCGAACCAGAGTCAATAAAAACAGCAAGAGCCTGAGAGCTATCCGGTAATAGCAACCTGGCGTGGCTCAATGGTCTCTGAGCGGGAACAAATACAGGGGTTTGGCTCACCAGTATGTTCCCCATTACTGCTGAGCCTTGCCTCTTTACCGGGCAGTGAGAAACAAAATGGCCGGCCTGGCCGCAGTAGAGACACAGGTTACGACGTCTGCGATGCTCACGTTCCTCCAAAGTGAGGTTGGTGCGACCCACCTGCATGGGCTCATCCCCCACTGGTTGCGGCTCTGGAGTGAGGTAAGGAGTCGCAGCCAAACTCGGACGTCGGGGCGCCCAGGCATGTTGAACTCCCTCCGATCGTCGCTCCCGTCTCCGTGTCTGGATGCGCCGATCCATGTGGGAAGTCAGTTCAATCAACCCATCCAGTGAATTGGGCAGATCAAACGACACCAGCTCATCTTTAATGTAATCCGCCAAACCACACAGATAGGCGTCACACTGGGCTGCAGAATTCCAGTTGCTGAGGCGGCTCTGGGTGCGAAACTCAATGGCATAATCCACCACTGATCCATTACCCTGGTTCTGGTTCAGTAGTCCTCCTGCAGCGTCTGGACCCACAGACACAGGTCCAAACACCTTGCGCAGCTCCGTAGAAAAAGCGGGGAACGAAGAGCAGGCGTTCCGCTGTGCAGTCAAATGATTGACCGTGAACGCCACACGAGCAGCTTCAGAAGCGAAAGTGTGTGGCTGCAGCGCAAACAGGATAGAACAGTTCGTAAGAAACGGGCTGCAGCCCTCCGGTTCCCCGGCATAGCGCTCCGGAGTTCCCACCCGAGGTAAATCCCATCAGAGGAGATGCAGAAGCGGGTGTCGACGGCATAGGAAGAGGCGCTGGAGCAGCCACTCCTGCCACTAGCTGCTGCACAGTAGCCGTTAGCTGCTGTAGCTGCGCAGATAAATAGGTTAGCGTCTGGTCATGTGAAGAGTTAGCATGATGAGCCTCGGTGGCCAGGGTGGCTATCGAGGCTTCCTGCCTCTGGAGAGTGTCCTCAACTCTCTCGAAACGGTCTCTAGGTGAAGAGGAGTGCGCTGGGTCCATGTTCTGGCCAGATTGTTCTGTCACAATCTTAAGGAGAACCCAAATGCAGCACTCGAGAAACCAAGGAGAATTGGTAATATACTTTATTGGAGATTCCACTGGATCTGAGGAATACCAACCGAGCAGTTTAACGCACCGGAGGACAGCGGGCAGAAGGTGAGTCAGGGACAGGCAGAGAGTCAGGGAGTAAGCGAGGCGGTCAGCGTAGATACAGGCAGGGTCGGATAACAGGCCAGACAGGATAGTCGAGGGACAGGCAGGATCAGGGAACAGGCAGAGCAGGCAGATCGAGGACAGGCTGGGTCGGAACCGGGTAGGCAATCTGGTATCAAACGCGGGAAAGACAAGCATGAGGCAAAGCAGGGGTAGACATTAAGGGTAAAAAGCCACTGGCCCTCCGGGCCGGTGGAATTGTATTGTCACTGGCCCCACCATTGTAACCACTGGCCCGAAGCATTCGTCCAAAAAAAAAATATCGACAAATAATGAAGAAAATTAACACATTTGTTGCAATAGTAATTTATACATTACTACTTGTACTACAACATTTGAACAATCAGTTCTTCCTCATTTGTTCATATTTGGTTTATTAAAATAATGATATTGTGGTCATTGTTAAAAAATGTCTGCTATTATGAGTATTATTATTTGTATAATGCACTTTCTGCCTTCCTGTCATTAGGAGTTAGACATGTAATGGCTATAGATTAGATCCTTCATTCTCCTAAACTGCTGGGACATTTCCCTAAAGCCAATACATTTATATTTTCTACTCTTCACTTACTTGTCAGCACAGGTCGGCATTAATGTACAGAGCCGACAGAAGACCTTGTTTATATTGGCATCGTATTGAGAGGTGCAGCCAGTGACGCGTCCTAAAACCAGGAAGTAAGCTGCTGGTTCCCTCCACAAGGGTTTTGGAAAATAGCTGGAAATAAGGTCTGTGAAAAACAAACCTGTTTGATAAATGCACGTTTTGTTCAGCCGGATAATCTCCACATGTCTACCCTACTTTTATAATTTTCTAATCATAAATCTAATCGATAGATTATAAAAGGGGTTTAGGACGCGTCACTGCACCACTAGAAGCCAACTCCATCGATCAAGCTGAAACTTTCTCTCCCTCTTCTTCTCATGTCACTCTCCTTTAACTCCTCCGGTGACTTTCTTTTATTTGAAAATAGTTTTTTGCCCGGCGCTTGGCCGGTTACCGCTGGTATTAAAAACATTTTGGCGAATGGTTAGGTGGCGCGATACTCTGTAGTGAAGGAGCGCGAGCCTGTTCGCGCTGCCTCCGCAGCAAACAGCTGTTTGCTTTTCACCCAACAACGACAAGCGACTCACGAAACGCTATGTTGTAGCGTTAATAAACGAAACAATTTAACTAAATTGCTAGTCAAAATACCAATACCACAGGAAACATTTTTTTTTAAACAATATTTTTAGTGGCCCGAGTGGGCAAGTGGAAAGTACGTTATGCTGGCCCGGGGTGTCTAAATAGTGCTCCCGGGCCAGCGGGCCAATTATAATGTCGAGCCCTGGGCAAAGTACAATCTGGCAAAGAGTGTGTGTAAGGTGCAGGTTTAAATACTGGCAGAAGCTAATGGGTGCAGAAGAGAAAGAGAGTGAGCTAACGAGTGGGTCTGGAAAACAGGTGAGACAGGTGAGACAGGTGAATGGAAAACTACTGGTGAATGATGGAGCAGACTATGACACTTTCTGCTCGTAATGTGTGTGTCCTGCCAAATCATTTTAATACTTTTGCAGTTTTATAACAATATAATCATTTTACTTCGATCACGAGTGTGTATGTGATATAATAAATGTATTCTAATAACCTGAGTGTTAAGGTAACTCATCTACGACACACCCTCTGATGTCCTACCTGTCACTGCATTGTGTAGGCTATGATTAAAGATGGTTCTGTGTGAGCTAATCAACAACAAGATTGTCATGTCTTACCTGTATTGTTTTTTTTCTGTTTTTTCTCATCATATTTTATCCTGATGTCGGTCATTTAATTTCACGAAAACTGGAAATCTGGTTGTTCAGTCAATAAGTAGTCCACATAATAGATAAGATAAGATAATATAAGATAGAACTTTATTCATCCCCATGGGGAAATTGAGAAGTTTATAGAAGCAACAGGGTCAGAGTGAAAAAAACAGGATTCACACAAGATAAAAAATAAAGATAAAATAGAATACAAATACAAATAATTTTAAATATATTAAAAAATAAAGTGATCAAGTGATATAGCAACTGTTGATTTAAATGGACATATACATATTTGTACTGTTAAATATATTTACATAAGTGTTCAGATGTGAGTGCAGGCTTAAAGTCTTGTAAAAACACTGCAGGTAAAAACACAATTTCATATACTCCTGTGTGAAAGAAAAACTTAAATTATCTCAGAGTTTGTCCTCATTAAATTAAGAACGTAAGAGTGAATAAATAAATTAGTTAACACAAAATAAAATCCTGCACACCGCTGTTGGAAAACACTTCTTCACCCTTTATGCAAAGAGAAGCCTGCCCAGAGCTGTAATCACTTTTGTACGTTAATAAATATTAAAACTATTCATCTATAAACTCATCATGGATTTACCGTACATTACTTATACTAAAGCATAACATTGTTTCCAAGTTGGGATCAATAAAGTACATCTTATCTTATCTAAAATGAAAGAACTGAGAAGGCCTGCCCCCTTGTGGACTGAAAGGTGTATTGCATGCTTTGATATGACACTGCATGGTTTGATGTTTGATGCCCATACTGCTCCCTAGTAGAATATATACCTGAGGAGGTTTTTGTGAACAAATTACAGTTTCCATCCAGAGCACTGTGTGTATTCTTTGAACTGATAAATTCTAAATGAATTTCCATTTTCACCAAAACATATATTGTATTAAGAAAACAGGTAATGATTGACACAGCTGAACCTGTACACATTTAAAGGTGGGGTAGGTACGTTTGAGAAACCGGCTCGAGATACACTTTTTGTTGTATTCCATGGAATGCTCTTAACATCCCGATAGCAATGAATATCTTAAAAACCTCTTAAGCCCCACGGACCCGGTTCCGGGGCCGAAATCGCGTCATTTGCAGGAAACAACGTCTAAGGAACCTTAATATTTAATAAACTATGAATATTTTATATATCCATATAATGGAAAAAAAACTAATTTAACTGATCTTTTTCATTTATTTTTTTTAAAAAAACACACAATGCTAACGCTGACCCTCTGAATTAGCCCTGAGCGAAAAATGCTAACCTATTACTGCACCGAAAATCACCCTTATTACTTATCCTAGCTGCACATCAAACACATAGTTTATGATCGTAAGGAGACACAGAATCTAACCGTGCCCACCTCAACACTGAAAGATACAAACTCAACGTTATCAACAAAAACGTATATCAAAACATGTGGCACAAGGTAGACAAAAACGCTAACATGGCTTACCTTGGTCTTTGTCTGGTCAAAACTGGTCTTCAATGGCATTAAAACGATAAAAACAATGCTGTAGTTAATCCATACGTTAATCCAATGTGACTGTGTCCCCTTTGAAATGTTCTGATAATCCATAAGCAATAAAACTGCTTTTCCGTTTCCGGATATCAGAGCAGGGATATTTCTACCCTCTGCTGCAAGCTTGCATGCGCAAAGACGCACCTTTTTTTTAACATGAGAGTGTGCGGGACGATTTCCCTTCGATTATAGTGGCTCTGACGGTCAGGAAGAGATGTCACATGTCAAAATCGAGCAAGGGGGGCCAGAGATATGGAAAATCCACCCAAATGGCCCCAGAAGGTTTTTTTTGCTAAATCTGTCTAAAAAGGTCAAATATCACTTGTTTTGCATCAATCTTGATACAAGGTACTTATGATATGTTGTACTTTGGATTCCTAAAGCTTTTAGTCTACTAACCCATCATCCAAGGTTAGTTTTCACTATAAATACAAAATATGTTTTGGACGGACACGATCATTTACAGTTTTTTACCATGTTCAATCTGAATTTTCTTTAAAATAAAAAACATCTATATTGATTCTGACTTTTCTACATCCAACTCACAGGTTTATCATTACTTTGAGAACAAAGATTATTAATTTAACCCTTGTAGAAGGGAAGATATGGTCATTTGTTCTAGGAATGTCATTTTCGAGCCTGAACCCTGAAAAACGGCTAAAATAACTGGCCTACCTGCCTGTCAGCCTTCCATCTGTGCACAAACTCATCTCGTGCCCTCATTGGTCATGTGCGCGTTTGTGTGTGTTGGAGGAGGGGCTCTGTAAGGAAGTGGCAGATTGTTTCCAGCTGTGTATTTTCAAATTCTAGCGCACTCGAGCTGGTTTCTCCAAAATTACCTACCCCACCTTTAACTGTCAACCACATAACACGATGAATGCAGAAATGAATTTGACTTACTTCTCTTGAGTCTAAATCTGTTTCCCTCTCCCTTAACATGGGCCTATCCTTATCCCTATCCCCAACCAGCTATCTCTGTGAGGCCTAACCTATCCTCAACCTTAATACCATCATGGAGGTTAGTGATACAAGAAACAACACTGAAAGGGGGGAGTGTCAAAGTTGTTTCATTGAGGAAAAAGACTTTATCGCCAGTGTTGCCCAAATACAAATCTGTAAGGGAAACTTCTGCAGCAATGGAGAGTCAGGACTCAGAGAGACACAAGGAGAGTTGGAGCTTTCATGTCAAACACTGATGGTTTATTACAAGTCTCGGCCGGAGGATTCACATCACAATTCACAGCAGCCAGAGGTTCTGGTTCTGACTGCACGGGTAGAATTGCCACATCAATTCTGCCGCGCCTCTCTCCTGCTAGACCTTTTAAATGGTTTACAGAGAGTAATCAACATATTGGGGGAGATAACGTAAACATCTGGGAACACTGGAGATAGCCTAAACATCTGGGGGCACTGAATCAAATGTCTGACCCTTAATGGCCTCGAAGCCATCGTTCTCACAATCATAAACCATCTGTGACCGAGAGTTGACCGGTCATAAACTTGGAATATCAACATAAGCTGAGGCCTCCCATTCCTTAAGACAGATAACAGACGTCAGGGTTGGTCATAAACGTCAAGGGCAAAAAGGTTAGATATCTTAGGAGTAAAGGAGAATTATTCCCAAACAAAATCTATAGCGTGAAATAACTGGCAGGACTGCATGTGTTTTCTGAGGTATAAACAATGCTGCACCATGCTCAAAAACATTCAATTAAACATATTAATACCTGTTTGATTGATGTAATAACGTATTTACCTGGCCTATCTTCAGACTCATAATGGTTCCATAAAAGGCTCAACATTAACATAAAGAAGAGGACAAGGCTCAGCACCAAACAGGAGACACACATAGAGAATAGCAGGTGAATAAAGTGGAGTATTAAGCAGCCAAAGAGAAAAATATTTACCTCAGGAGTTGGTAGAGAAAAAATAGACTACAGAAGCCGATAACAGCAGTGTTTTTCGTAATGATAGAGATACAATTATCTTTAACATATGATTATATTCACCTTATTACTGTATTCATTCTGTAGCCTATTTGTATTTGGCTGTTATCCACTCATATGTCTCAGAGTCCTGTATATCAGTGGTTCCCAACCTGGGGGGCGCGCCTCCCTTGGGGGGGTGCCAAAGATCGCAGGGGGGGCGGCAGGCCTCAGATGATTTCAGGGCAAATATCATATTCAGATTCTTTTTTTCTTTTTTTTTTACATATAATTGTAACACAATACATGATTGTCACTAAAAGCCTTGTCTCTACATTACAATCAAATATAAAAAATAATTGGGATAGGGTGGTCTAATGGATAGTGAGGTGGGCTGAAGATCGGAAGGTTGTGAGTTCAAATCCCACCAGGAACACCACCGCTAGTGTGCCCTTGAGTAAGGCACTTAGTCCTTAGTTACTCCAGGGAGAATGTCCCTGTAATTGTAAGTCGCTTTGGATAAAAGCGTCAGCTAAATGAAATGTAATGTAATGTAATGTAATAATTGATTCATTCATTTGAATAAAAATGCAAGTTAGTGGCTATTAAAGGCATAAAAAGACAGAAATGTATAATTATTTCTTTAATATAAATGTTTCTTCTGCGCGTAAAGTGTCCAAACCAGGCTTGTCTGGATAAGCGCATTTTTAAATCATAGTCATTGTCCATGCCGGTTTCAGTTGGATTATTTGTCACCGTTGCTCCGATCAGATCGGTCTCTTCCATTTTGTAGATTATTTACGACTTTTGAATCCACATAAACACATCGGCAAAATCCGGCTTACTTTGAGCATGTGTTTTTAACAGTTTAATCCCTTTGTGAATTGTTTCCACTTCTGCACCGTCCTTTAATTTCTTCATACAGCGGGAATCCAAATGAATGAATCCTAAGTCCAATAACCATCGAAGTCACTCAATAGTGCTCCTTAATTACGCTTTCATCCTCCTTTAACAAAATACTTAATTCATCCAGTTTGTGACAGTAGTTGTAGCATTTGAGACTTTTAAACCTCAATTACCATTGTTCGCCCCCCTTTGTGTGTGCGTGTGTGGGGGGGCGGCGCAACTTCCAACAAGAGTCATTTGGGGGGGCTCTTAGGGAAAAAGGTTGGGAACTTCCGAGCTGCACTTGAAGGTGGCATGATGCTGAGCGCGTAATGGGTTTCCCAGCGCTGATTCTGCTGCTGCTGATCGGGGAGCAGGAGCTGCAGTCCGGCATCATTAGACCACTTGATGCCGGTGACCTTGGATAACGGGGATCCCGCCTTCCTCTCCGGTATATTTCTTTTCTTTTTCCAACCATGGCATCCTCGGACGGGCTGGATGAGGAGCGCGTGCTACAGCGGGGGAGATCTCAAAGTGACCCGAGCACCGAGGTCCGCCTGGGAGAAGCGCACAGAGCAGGTGAGAGGTGTGAGAAAAAAGGAGGAGGGGTTGGATGAACGGATGCTGCTGGACATCTGTCATCTGCTGATTATTAGTTCGCGCTTTTGTGCAGGTGGCTGGTTACGAAACACATCCTGTTGTCGGTGATCCCTTTCTATTTGTATGCATCAAACGTAGGCAGTGGTGTAAACGTGCGTCATTTACTATATGCTTAGACTACTGACTGCTGTGTTGAGTGGAAGGCCTTGTATGTGAAATGGCTCTAATACAAATGTCAATATTGTGCATGCAACCTAGATTAGAAGATGGTGTCCAACTCGTGTCATACCAGTTACATCCATATCCATCCTATCTCTATTAGCATGCATTGGTTTTCTGATTTTGGTCCTTTGCAGACCTCTTTTCTTACAGGCAATGATATATAATCATGTCACCTCTGCATATAATCAAGCTCACAACCTTAAATTCATATGGTTGCTTTCCTGCAATTTCTTCCTTTAGTGCAATACAAATCAGCACGCCCAAACTAAAGGATCTATTTTCTGCATGGGATGAACCAGTTGCCCTCACACATGGACTGCAATGTGTGGAGCTGATGAGAGTGGCTGGTTGTGTATTTGGTTGTTTCCATGGTGATCCAAATGGCAGAAGGCAGCACTTGGCTCTCCCACCGTGAGCTGACATGCTGTTTGTCTGCTCCACTTACTGATCCCTCTCAATACACTCGGTGATGTACAGCGGCCAGCTATTGAAAGTGAAATGCCACTAAGGCGGTGAATCGTGTTTTATATATGTGTGAGAGAGGGAGATGCACATTTCCAGTGGGAGTCCAAGGGGAGGCTTTAGATAACTTTAGACAAACTGTTCGAAATGTATTGAAGTATGGATCGATGTGAAGGCTTTAATAACACATTTTAACTGTCAGGCCCTTGACGTTTGCCAGCAGTTATCGTCATACTGTACTGGTTAGAAACAAGTGATGTTTTACCTGAATCACAGTCTGACGTGAGTTGCATTTGCAGTAAATCTTCGAGACAGGAGTCCTGGCTTCATATGCTGCAGCATTACATTAGCACCCATATTGAGCTCCTGTGTTCTGTGCAATGCTACGGTCTGTTTGAACATCAGAGCATTTGACAGGGCCGGCTATCTTTAGACACGAGGGCCACAGAGAGACTGCAGGAAAAAGGATCTTCAAGTTCTCTTGCCAACGGCGGATATTGTTAGTGTTCATGCTCTCACTTTTCCAATCCAGTGCTTTGTCACATTGTCGTGGTTGTTATGGTTGTTATGGTTGCGTAACAGTGTTGGTGTACGTGTAGCCCTGACACAAGACTTGCAGTGAATACCTGCCTGTCCTCCCCTCCCACACCCCTCCATTTCTGCTCAGCTCTAACCCTTTCATAGCCCAGGCACCTCTACTGCAGCTTTGATCCTGCACTTGAAGAACCATCTCCAGTAAAGGGGAGGACAGGGGGGAGGGACAGGTCCCGAATGTGCATTATCACGGCACCCAGCTGGGTAATGTCACAGTAGATCCGCCTTACTAAAGACCACACTCAAGACACAAATGGCTTCTTCGTCTATCTTGATGCTTTGATATGGATACAGAAAGAATAGCAGAAAAATCACTGGTTATTAGTTTGCGTTTGTGCAGGCGGCTGGATAGGAAACACACCCTGTTGTCGGTGACCCCTTTAAATTTGTATGCAACAAACGTAGGCAGTGGTAGATAGATACAGAAAGAAGAGCAGAAAAATCATTTTTATATTTGTGTTAAGACTCATTTTATGCATCCAAATCAGATTCCCATGCCGCTCATTTCCACGCAGTATTAAGAACACAGAGTACCGAGCACTGACCGATTCGCCAAACTTTCCGCCTGGTTGACGATGCTTTGCTGTTACAGCTAGAGACGGCAGACCGAGAAGGAAACAATGTGCTGCTGTGGATTAAAATCTCTTTGAAGTTTCACTTGTAGCCGGCGATAAGCAGCCACCTTGTTCAGCACAGGTTACATCACTGCGATGTCGGAGATGATGCAGAACTTTAAAGGCAGCCAGACTGATTTAGCCCAAAGGTGCAACTCATGCGGCATTCAAATGTTGGCAGGCTAATCCCGAAATGTATTACTTTCATCAAGAGAGAGTTCCTTCAAACACTATTTAGAATGACACCACTGTCTGCTGATAAAGAAGTAAAGTGTGATAAGGCCAAATTAGTGTGTTACTTGTACACCATAATACACAAGATATACCCACTTATTACACGGCTTAGTTGAATACTTGATTCTGATTGGTCAATTTGGACATTCCAATTGCCTGTTGACTTTTGCTAACACACCGCTGCTAAGGAGAACCGACCGTTGCTATGGAGGATCAAGGGACTATGTGCAGTCATAAACGTCCTGTAAATGTAACGTCAGCTGTTGACAACAAATCATTAGTTTTCCACATCCAATGATATGACTGCACATCGTCCCTTGATCATCCATAGCAACGGTCTGTTCTCCTTAGCAACGGCCAGTTGGCAAAAATGAACCACCTCCAAATTGACAGAATCAGAATTGACTACTCTACTAATCTGTTTAATAAAGGTAGTTAAACAGGCTTCTATAGTGTTTTTATTACGTGTCATGCCTACAGGAGCAAAGTGTCTTACCCAAGGACACTTTGACATTTTGACTACAGGGGCTGGGGATCTGTTGGGAAAATACTGAATGTGCTCTTCCAGCATCAGAGTAACATGATAACAAAGGTATCCCAACTGTAGCTGTGTTCATGACAGGATGTGTGATTACCTAGAAGAGCATCAGGACTGTTTGAGGCAGATGATAGCTATGTGATTAACATGATGATTCAGCCTCTATGGAGAGAGACATCAAGCATGCTCATTTCTGACGTGGAGCTAATCTGAACTAAACATTGAATACTGCTTTCTATTCCTCCATCTTGTGACTGTGTAACTCCCTCTCTTGGATATCAGCATGTGAAGGACACTGTTCAGGAAC
>CADEHL010001408.1:847396-862232 GCA_902827135.1 Harpagifer antarcticus | reverse complement strand
TGTCAGGAACTACAGTAGTTGATGCTCTGTATGTGAGGACTACTTCCATTCTGGAGAGGATCACAGATACATGGATCCTGATGTTGAAGCTCAAGCCGGAGACCAGTGATATTTTTCGAACAGGAACCAACCATTGACCCTCCGATGGTACATGCCCACAGCCACCCCTCTTTTATGTTGCACAGTGAGAGAAATGATGGCGGTGACGGCAGAGTCTCTCTGGTGCTGAGCTACTAATCTGACATGCTGCTCTAACATCAAAGGCTTCCTCCCTGGACTCCTTAACTGTCAGACAACCACTGAACCCCCCCCCCCACCCCAAACCCTGCAACCCTCATTACTTAGGCCTCCGTTTAGGCCTCTCGTCTCAGGCTCAGGGGGCCTGATCAGGAGATTAGGGTTCCTTTTACATGAATGATGAGGCCTCATGTTTTATTAATCAGGAAGCTTATACATAAGCTAGTTGTCTCATTCCACATTCAGAGCTGTGATTGAAGAAAGAAGCAGCAAAACTGGCACACACTGGCATCTCACTCCTACATAGTACATGTTCAGAAAGCTTAGCAAAGCCACACGAGTAATTTAAACGACTGCAGTTAGATATGAGATGGGAGGCAAGGTGGTGCACTGATGATGTATGTTTCTAACCCGACCAGAAGTTAGCATCGCAAGGGTTCCCTCTCATCCAGGCTAACATCCAGGCTAACATCTACCGCAAAAATCAGGCAGGTTTGATATATTTAGCATGATCCTTTGCATCCAGCACAGAAAAAAAGCGTCCTTTTTTGTTACAAGAACAGGTCCAAAAATTCTGCTTAGTGGGATCAAGAGCAGTTAAAAGTGAAACAGCCACAAGAGGGCTCTACTCGGCAGATACATAGATATAGCTTAAATGAGGTAAGTTGCCTCTGTCACAAAGTACCCAGCACTGCAGTCACCTCGTATATACTGTAGGATGCGGGGACAAATGGTCTGTCCAAGGTTGTGCTGCAGTATATAGAGAACGGACAACCTCTAAGGATTACTCAGCACTTTTCTGCAAGGTTTAACATGAGTTGGAATATCCTGAAGGGAGATGCACTGGAAATAAATAGTCTATCAACTCTCAAGCTCTATGAGAAAAAGCATTGTGATATTTTGAAACTTATTAGAGGAGGTTCTCCTACAAAAAAGTGTAAAAACGTTGCTTAATTCGTGGTATTTTTAGAGCTGATTCAACTCCTTACGGTTGTTTGGGATCTCATGTCATCCCATTTCAAAAGCACATGGATTTAGCCTAAACAGCACAGTGATGATTCATGTCGAAGTGACTCATCTACAGACGATGATGTGATGCGGAGTCGTTAATAGCTTGTTACATCAGTGAGTTTTACCCTTGTGTCTTTGCTGCATCGGTGATTTGTTTTTATTAGCGGGCCACGACTCACTCGTACAGTGGTTAAATCTAAAGCACCTCTTTTTATTTATTTGTTGCCAACTAATCTCTCTTGCCACGATGCCGAGACGTCCCAGAGTCGCACTGACTACAGCAGAGCAGAGGCAAAACATGACGTCACCCTCCACCAGTGAAACGAAAGGACATTAACTCCACTATAGGGACATAAAACCTCCCTTGTTGATTACATATATTATAAGACAGTTCTTTTTAACAGTAAGTTAGCTGAAATACTATGTTTATATAAAGTCAGATAGACTTTTGAGTCACTTGAGTCAGCCCTGGTTGGGGCTCAATACTACAATAGTAAAAAGAGAAATATGTGATTCATCAACTGCTAAATACTTCATTATGTTCACCAGATTGTCTCTAACTTTGTCTTCTTTTTAAAGTCTTCAAGTTGTTATTGTCATATGCAGTGGTGTAAAGTAACTAAGTACATTTACTCAAGTACTGTAAGTACAATTTTGAGGTACTTGTACTTTATTTTAGTATTTCAATGTTTTTCCAATTGTGTACCTTTAGTTACTTCACAGATGTGGATGAATGATGTGAAATCTAATCAAGTGTTGAATCAGACTTTAGTTCCACCTGGAGTAAATCCACCAGCTACCCTGCAGTCTACAAAGCCATTCAAACTAGCTGCACCTTCACCAGCTTTGAGAACACTTTCATGATCAATCATTATAAAACATATCATATATATTATTCTGAAATGGACCAATCTGCACAACGACTACTTTTACTGTCTTTCACTATATTTTGATGAGAATACTTTTCTACTTTCACTTGAGGAACATTTTGAATGCAGGACTTTTATTGTAACAGAGTATTCCTACACTCTGGTACTTCTACTTTTACTCAAGTACAAGATCTGAGTACTTCTACTTTTACTCAAGGACAAGATCTGAGTACTTCTACTTTTCCTCAAGGACAAGATCTGAGTACTTCTACTTTTCCTCAAGTACAAGATCTGAGTACTTCTACTTTTCCTCAAGTACAATATCTGAGTACCTCTACTTTTACTCAAGTACAAGATCTGAGTACTTCTACTTTTACTCAGGTACAAGTTCTGAGTACTTCTACTTTTACTCAAGTACAAGATCTGAGTACTTCTACTTTTCCTCAAGTACAAGATCAGAGTACTTCTCCCTCCTCTGGTCTGCTCAACACTTACAGGGAAGCCATTCAAATATTAGATCTCTGAGTCCCTCCAATAATCAAATAAAGCTCATTATCTATGTATTAAATTCACATTACACCTATGATCTGTTGTTGATATAAAGATGATGTGTATAACTGCTTTAAGGGACGAGTGAAATGTGTCTCAGTTTTAAACCTCAGGTCTTAAATGTCCTTAACATTATTTTCTCAATCAGCTATACAGTTTTAGTTAGATATTTGTGATTTGTCCTGCATTAATCAAGGACAAATTGTCTGAAATAATTAGCATTGATTTCCTCATTGTGTCTCAAGGCGGGTCTGCCCTTTCAGAGAACAGATTCATATTGAAAAATGTGTCTCCATGTGCAGACATGATGGCTTACTGTACGACCCCTCCCCCTCACCACACACACACACACACACCACACCACACACACACACCACACCACACCACACCACCACACACACACACACACCCACACACACCACACCACACCACACACACACACACACACACACAACCTCCCATCCCCCAACTACCAAACACTCTGGTATCTCTGACAAAAAAAACAAGTATGTCTCACAGACAGTCAGACCTACAAGCTGCTTTGGTGCGTTCAGGTGCTCCAACACATACAAATTAAAAAGGGAGTGGTGGTGAAGCTAGGCCAAAGAGATAACATAATGATTACTCCAGCGAAAAACTCCACTTTAATGCTCATCGTGCTCTTCAAGTCCATGATTTAAACTACCAACACTACCTTTATCAATGTAAAACCATAATATACTTTATAAAGAAATACATTCTGTTCAGTATGTGTCTGCAGAGACAGATCTACCGAATTACTGAGCTAGGCATGTCAGAGAGAGCTACTTGACTTAAGCTGTCAGCCATTTACACATAATGTACTTTTATGATGTTTCATGGGCTGACTAATTCCTTTCAGAGCCGAGTAAAAGCACTATGCTGCACTGCACGAAACACAGCAGCTGATCCTTTAGACGTGAGGAAGCCAGACAGATGGAACAACTGTGATAAACTCACTTTCCTGGATGACCTGTAAACTAAGATAAAGCTGTAGACCAACTCGGCTTATTTTACCAGTCGTTTGTTTTCACTAAATCAGCACTGGATCCCAGAGGGGATGGAAACAGCCTCGTGAGAGTTTCATCACAAAAGAGAGAGATACTTTGCTCTCAGATGTAATTAAGCAAACCCTTAAGCCCACGAATGGAGAGCCTGATCGCTGACAGACTTGAATTTCTCAGCAGTGAAAAAAAGAAGAGAGGAGGATGAGGAGAGGAAAAGGAGGCGGGGCAGCAGCTGCAGAAATCTGCTGAAACTGCTGGTTGCTGGATTTGAAAAAGTAAAATGGAAGCTGCTAATTAGCATGAACTGATTTTCTATGGAATCATGCAATTTGCCGTTATGTATCATAAACAGTGGGAATATACTCAAGTACTGCAAGTAAGAACAGAGATTCTTGTTCTTTACTTTACTGGAGTTTTTTCACATTACTGTTCTATACTTTTTACTCCAATACATTTATTTTACACTATTTAGGCTATGTATACAAAATAAAATCAACTAATGCATTATCACATTTGTATTATAGGCTAAGCCAGTGCTTCTCAAACTGTTTTCAGTAATGTTCCCCCTTTGAAACATGTTCTCAGCCAAGTAACCCCCGACCGACCCCGGACATTTTACAGAAAAATACTCTATAAATAATTCCAATATAGTGATGTTCCCTCAGTGTGTGATTTATGAACTCCTTAATGCATGCATTACAACAAACTAAGGATATTTCGTCTTTATGCATGAAAGAAAAGATTTTTCAATTGAATTAATATATGTTTAACAAACCAAAGAACAAATATATATTATTTAAAAACCATAAATACAATACACAAATGTAACATGTTTATATGAGGACCCCCTTAGTGGTTCTAGGAATATTTTTATAAAATTGTGTTTTCTATTTAACTTATTGTACTAAGATTATTTTTGTAATCATGCATGTTTTTTTAATTAACCTTTTTATTTTGTTTACCTCATGCCTGCAGTACCCCCTACCCCTAGGGGTCCGTGTACCCCCATTTGAGAAATCACTGGGCTAAGCTACCCACTAGACCACATGTGTCAAACTCAAGGCCCGGGGGCCAAATCCGGCCCTTGCTGGATTTAATTTCGGCCCGCGATAATTTCTAATTCCTATTGATCTGGCCCGCCGGTATATTTGCACGCACACCTTCACTCCATCCTGAGGGTCTCCTCCGCTCAGAGCCTGAGCCCAAACATTGATGACCTTGCACCCAAGATGAGACGCCAAGTATCTGAGCTAGCATCACAGAGCAGCACACTTGTCACAGTCTGCTTTCTCACTCACCTATTTTCTGCATTATCATTCCTTAGTCACCTGGTAGTCACACCCTGTCTCTCTCTCACTCTGTTACACCCATCAGCTCCATTAGTATTTAGGCCCCTTCACCTTCACCTCAGTGCCCGATCGTACTTCGCAGCATGCTTGTCTTTCCCGCACTACTCCTCAGATTGCTCTCCCGGTTTCGACCCTGCTGTCCCTGACCAGCCTGCCTCGCCTCTCCCTGACCCGTTCTGTGCCTACGACTCCCGTCCTGCTGTCTCCTGGACCCTCGCCTGTCCCCGACCAGCCCTTTGCCTACTATCTGCCGTGTTGTCTCCTACCGGCCTATAGACTCTAATAAAGCTGGTTACCGACTATCTCTGGTTTCCCGTGTTCTGCATTTTGGTCCTCAGCTCGTTTGTGACAACACTGAGTTCAAATGTTTCCTTCTGCACTTTCTCTCTCACGACAACAGGGCATGTTGGGTTTCTCTTTGAGGGAAATAGTTTTGTTGAAGCTGTTGTTGGCCTGTGGGAAAATGTGATCATAAGAAATGACTCTGGAAAAGCTGCAGATAGAGCCATAAGAAATGAATGCAACTGATTATTAATTTTAATGTTGTTTTTAGAGGCATAATTTAAGCTTTGTTAGTTCCAGGTTTAATATGTGCAATAAGTTCATTTAAATAAGTTCTGCAATAAACATTGAACCTCCGGCCTCGACTAGTACCCATTTTTTACATTTTGGCCCCCTGTATTTGAGTTTGACACCCCTGCACTAGTACATTAACAATTCAAACATTGAAGTATGAACATACATCCTTATCTGGATTCTGTACAGTTTTGTGTGTGTGCAAATAACAATAATAAAAGAATCAGTAAGTAAAAGATGTGAGGTGTTGTGTGTCATCTGGAGGGAAACTGATTGCAAACAAACTTAAGCAGGAGACACATTTTCTGGCAACAACAATTAAAATATGAAGACTAGCTGCCATTTTCTGTTTTTGAAATGATTTTAAACTGAATATCTTTGAGTAATCGAATCACTTTATCCGTTCCACAGAGGGGACATTTACATTTGTTACAGCAGAAAAGCCACAGGCAGCTTAATATAACTAAGAAGCTGCATAAATAATATTAAAGATACACAAATTACACAATTACAAAATATACGTTAGTCAATCATTCTGGAAATGTGTGTCGGGTAATTTCCAGGATTTTCTGACCACCTTTAAACCAAAGAAATCAGTACAGTCCTGCAAAGTCCGAGGGCAGCACCAAAACCTGGCCTCCTTCCAACCTCGCAACATCTCCTCCTGAGGAATCTCACACACTGTTTAGTTTTGCAGCTCACACACACACAATAGTCGAGTGTGTCTTCCCCATAATCTGTCACTGTGACACTGCATTGGCTCGCTGAAGCAGAGGCTGTTGCTGCACCTGAGGAATGATTCAGCAGATTAAAAGGGGAACACAGCAAGATTCAAGGCTTTTATTGTCATTCGTACATAGCTACAGTGTAGTTATGTCATTGAAAATCTGAGGTCACAGGCTCCTCCTCCGTTGCAAACAATAAAGCAGATACAATTGTTAAAAGTGCAAGTAAATACAAATAGAATAGAGCAGCTGGGTTTATGATAGTAAAATGTGTTGTACTTTAAACATGCAGCACCGTCATAATGCAACGCCTGTTTAGGAGTTAAATGTCGAACACGTCATGAAAACACCTTATTGCCTCTGGAGAGACTACAAGCTTAACACCATGTCCTGCTATTGTCCTTGGAGACAATATATTCAATACTCATTTAGTTTATCTTATTACTGTTCAGCTGTTGTGCCATCGGGTACATATTTAAATGATTTAAGCTCCAATAGAGTCATGCAGAGACGAGTCTTAAGATTTTAACGTTTTGTTCTACGACATGACATACTGTACGTCAGAAAATACAAGTGACTAAATGTCGTCACACCATGTTGGCCATCTTTAGTTTAGCGGTGGTGATAATCAACCATGACTGTGATAGCTTGTTTGTAGCCTAGCGTTAGCTTTTTACTTCCGATGATGGCATTTACGCTTAAAAAAATCACAAAATGGGTGATAATATGTGGAGATTATACAGCTTTACAAAAGTTGTACCATGAATGTGTGTTTGACACAGAGCTTGTTTTCTGCAAATACTGAAATCCAATGTGATAATCCCATTTATTTTCGTCGAGGGAACACTCGCGTTGCTAACTTCCAGGTCGCCCTACAAAATAAGTCATCACTGCACCGTCCTATTACACCATGAGATAAAGACATTTGCTACATGCTAGATAACTTCTCAGATTCTTAGTTCACTCCTGTCTCGTTCATATTATATAAACTAGGGTCTGGAGGTGAATAAAGCATTATATCATTTCTAGTAGGTTGGACCTTCACCATCTCCATAAACACTTAAGGTATATTTAGTGTAGGAGTATGATGTCTGGAGTTGTGTTCCAACTTTATATCCACAGCTATTTACGGGTTCAACTTCAGTGCCAGGACAGCTTGTAAAGAAACAAACCATGGAGGATTAATGTGACAGACAGTAAAGCAACATGACTCACGATATGATATAAGAGAGGAAATGCAGAAGGCAGGCAGAACTTTTAAGATCAACAGTGAAAGCTGTGTGTGTGTGTGTGTGTGTGTGTGTGTGTGTGTGTGTGTGTGTGTGCAAAATAAGCTAAAAAAATCCTCCTACATATTTCCAGTAACATAGGGCAATCGCAAATCTTCTATATGTCCCAATTGACAAAAGAAAAATATGTTTTGTTGTCAAAACGTGAACATATAAATGTGTGTATCAGCTGTTATTTCAAATTTGAGATGCTCAGCATCTTTTTCAGGTGTATATCAGTATGTAGTGTCTCTACTTTAAAGAGTCCTCTCCTGCTGATGTTCAGTTGTATATCAGTTATGTAGTGTCCTCTACTTTAAAGAGTCCTCTCCTGCTGATGTTCAGGTGTATATAAGTATGTAGTGTCTCTACTTTAAAGAGTATCTCCTGCTGGTGTTTCCGGTGTATATCAGTATGTGTCTCTACTTTAAAGAGTCCTCTCCTGCTGATGTTCCAGGTGTATATCAGTATGTAGTGTCTCTACTTTAAAGGAGTCCCTCTCCTGCTGATGTCCAGGTGTATATCAGTATGTAGTGTCTCTACTTTTAAAGAGTCCTCTCCTGCTGATGTTCAAGGTGTATATCAGTATGTAAGTGTCTCTACGTTAAAGAGTCCTCTCCTGCTGATGTCCAGGGTTGTATATCAGTATGTAGTGGTCTCTACTTTTAAAAGAGTCCTCTCCTGCTGATGTTCAGGTGTATATCAGTATGTAGTGTCTCTACTTTAAAGAGTCCTCTCCTGCTGAATTGCAGGTGTATATCAGTAATGTAGTTTCTCTACTTTAAATAGTCCTCTCCTGCTGATGTTCAGGTGTAGATCAGTATGTAGTGTCTCTACTTTAAAGAGTCCTCTACTGCTGATGTCCAGGTGTATATCAGTATGTAGTGTCTCTACTTTAAAGAGTCCTCGTCCTGCTGATGTCCAGGTGTATATCAGTATGTAGTGTCTCAACTTTAAAGAGTCCTCTCCTGCTGATGTCCAGGTGTATATCAGTATGTAGTGTCTCTACTTTAAAGAGTCCTCTCCTGCTGATGTTCAGGGTGTATATCAGTATGTAGTGTCTCTACTGTGACAATGTTCAAAAAGCTCTTTATTTTTCTCATACTGCCTGTGCTGCAAGCACCTCTTTTCACCCTCTGTCTGAAACCAGAGCCCAGTCTGCTCTGATTGGTTAGATTGGCCGGCTCTGTTGTGATTGGTCAAACCGCTTAGAGATGTCCCGCCCCCTATCACGTACAATGTGTTGGAGCGCTAGCCAACAAAAGGGATATTTCCTGTATAAGCATGCAAAGGAATTCTAAACAAATGTTTGATTTTTACCGGCAAGGAGGTTTTCGTTCGGTTTGTTGATTTGTTCGTTTGTTAATTACAAAAAAACGACTTGCCCGATTTTCATGAAACCTTGGTGGAAAAAGGTGAAGCGTGGGAAACAAAGAACTCATTACATTTTAAAGCACTGCCTTATCACGGGGCGGACATATGCATTATTTTTTCCATTTGAAAAGACCCTTGCTGAAATCTGTGCTTTCTGACTGTCTTTCTAGATAAAAATTCTTCCTGATCAACTCTCATCATTATGTCAGGCTATCAATAACCCGCCCTCTGATTCAGTTACTTGGGCGGATAATCTAAGAAACAAAGAGGCTCTCTCAGCTGAGAGTGTGACCACTTGCGGTTGAGGTTTGCAATCAATTGTACAAAGTGCTTTGGTGCAAATTGTTTCCACAAATGGACACACTCCATAACTGCAGGTTTTCGCTGTTATACTGCTGATGTGGAGCATGTTTTTCCATTTTCCATCTCCCCTTGTGACCGCACTACACTTAATCACGCCCCGAGTCTATCGTAACACTATACTCTCATGTCCGTACATTGACAGTGTTATTGGTTGCTGTCGGATTCTGGTAATGCCAGATCTAATGTTAGTGGAGATGAACTCATTATCGTCTTTATTTTGTGTACAGAATACATTTTAAAGTGGAGCCGAAGCTAAGAGTTAATGAATCATTCCTTAAAATGTGTCTATCTATTTTCCAATTATCCAAATAGAGGCTTGATGAACTTTGTCCAAATAATCACACGCTTTATCATAGACCTAAACTGAAAATAAAGACCCACAACGAGGCATCTTTTTATTATTACGGCCCAACAGAAGACTTTGGCTTTTAATTACATTTTTTTTGTTTGAGAAGTACTATGTTACCTTTTGTGTATGAAAAGTGCTTTGATTTGAAAATGCTGCATGTACACTGAAGGACTACAGTGCTCTAAAAAACCTCTATCATTAGTTGGTTTGTACAATCATTTAAAATCAAAATCCTAGATGGACAGCGTGACATTACACATCGGTTTTTGTACCACTGTTTGGAAGCCTGAAGTTTGCCATTCGGTTCGATGACATTTTGGTTTATGGCCATCAAAAATCATTTTTTTGGAACCAGAAATGTGTGGTGGGGGTCAAGTACATACGAATGAACAACACACTGTAACTAAAGTATAACAATTCACAGTTACCAACTGAAAACACACTGTAAAAGTTGTGAGATTAAAACACAGACAAACTCCTGACTAATCCACACTATCTGAGAGAAACCTATCAACCACAAGGTAGCACAGCCAAAAGCATTGAAAAGAAATCGAACTGAAACTCTGCTGCACGGTCCCCTCGTCCATTGGAAGAGGTGGAGAGGTGGGTGTTTTTCATGCCTCCCCTTGCCTCAGGGAGGGAGAAAAAGAGCCAGAGCATCCCACAGCGGAGAATAAACAGAAGGGCAACCATGCGCGGGAAGTCTTCTTCGCTGCTTTTGGCTGGCAGGAACTACAGCACCACTTACAGGCCCGGCATATGTACTACAGCGTCTCCAGCGCTTTCAACCGATCTCGTGTGAACGGACACGTTTCTGGTACCTGTTGCGTGTGGACAGAAGACTTTTTTATTATCGATTTCGGTCCATTTGCGTTATCGTCCTCGTGTGGCTCCAGCCTCAATGTAACCAGTGGAGTCGCCCCCTGCTGGATAATATAAATAATGCAGCTTTAAGATACTTAAGATAAGATAAGATACGAAAGTACTTTATTGATCCCAATTTGGGAATTGTTTGTGTTGCAGCAGCATAAAAGACATGGGCTCGACATTATAAATGGCCCGCTGGCCCGGAAGCACTATTTAGACTCCCCGCTCCAGCATAACGTACTTTCCACTTGCCCGCTCGGGCCACTAAAAATATTGCTTTAAAAATGTTTTCCTGTGGTATTGGTATTTTGACTAGCAATTTAGTTAAATTGTTTCGTTTATCAACGCTACAACATAGCGTACCGTGAGTCGGTTGTCGTTGTTGGGGGAAAAGTAAACAGCTGGATGCTGCGGAGCACAGCGCGAGCAGGGAGCGAGACCGCGCTCCTTCACTACAGAGTATCGCGCCACCTAACCATTCGCCAAAATGTTTTTAATACCAGCGGTAGCCGGGAAAAAAAACAATCTTCAAAAAAAAGAAAGTCACCGGAGAAGTTAAAGGAGAGTGACAGGGAGCATGAGAAGAAGAGGGAGAGAAAGTTTCAGCTTGATCGATGGAGTTGGCTTCTAGTGGTGCAGTGACGCGTCCTAAAACCCTTTTATAATCTATCGATTAGATTTATGATTCGAACATTATAAAAGTAGAGTAGACATGTGGAGATTATCCGGCTGAACAAAACGTGCATTTATCAAACAGGTTTGTTTTCCACAGACCTTACCTATTTTCCAAAACCCTGTGGAGAAATCCCATTGCTTTCTGTGGAGGGAATCAGCAGCTTGCTTCCTGGTTTTAGGACGCGTCACTGCACCTCTCAATATGATGCCAATATAAACAAGGTCTTCTGTCGGCTCTGTATATCAATGCCGACCTATGCTGACAAGCAAGTGAAGAGCAGAACATATAAAGGTATTGGCTAAAGGGAAATGTCCCAGCAGTTTAGGAGAATGAAGGATCTAATCTAATCTATAGCCATTACATTTCTAACTCCTAATGACAGGAAGGCAGAAAGCGCATTATACAAATAATAATACTCATAATAATAGCAGCATTTTTTAACAATGACCACAATATCATTATTTTAATAAACCAAATATGAACAATTGAGGAAAATGAGGAAGAACTGATTGTTCAAATGTTGTAGTACAAGTAGTAATGTAGTTAGTGCATAAATTACTATTGCAACAAATGTGTTAATTTTCTTCATTATTAGTCGATTTCTTTTTTGGTGGACGAATGCTCCGGGCCAGTGGGTACAATGGTGGAGCCAGTGACAATACAATTCCACCGGCCCGGAGGGCCAGTGGCATTTTACCCTTAATGTCTACCCCTGGGTGATGTACAATAACAATTAAAAAGAGACTAGAAATAAACAAGAAAGTACAACATATACACACTTCCTCATTAGCTTTACTTTTAAGACCCAGATGTTGCGACATGCTTTAATTCCCACAATACAATGCATTTCTGCAATGTTGTTTATTTGGGATTCGTCATTTTTATTTTATTTTACATTTATTTAACCAGGATAGGTCTCATTGAGATTAAAAATCTCTTTTTCAAGAGAGTCCTGGCCCAAGAATGGTAACAGCACAGTTTCAGACAGTTTTACAGTTACAGACAATTAAAAAACACACAATCACAACACAGTCATACACCAAATTTAGCCAAAGCATTTACAGACGCAGCGGCCTGCTTCAAGGTCAGTTAAAGTTGCTTTGAGTGTGTTTAATGAGACCCGCTCTCTGAGTTTCAGAGAGCTCAGAGAGTTAAAAGGAAAAAGTTCTCGGAGCGAAGCCGATAGGATCCTGTGCATTTTCTATGTACATCCTTAGATAAGGGGGAAGAGCACCAAGAATAGCCTTATATATAAGGATGTGCCAATGTTTCAGTCTACACGTGGTCAGGGATGACCATCCAACGCGAGTGTATAGATTGCAGTGGTGCGTCAAGGATCTGAGGTTTGTGATGAATGTGCACCGTGGTAGACGGTGTCCAGCGAGTGAAGGCACTGAGAAGATGCATTCATATAAACCACATCTCCATAATCCAGCACAGACAGAAAGGTTGCAGACACTAGTCTCTTTTTGGCCTCATAGGAAAAACAAGACTTGTTTCTAAAGAAAGAGTTCTCAATCTCCGTCCCCTGCAAGGTGGCGATAGGAGGAAGGTTCAAGACCTTGGCTTTTGCTTTTGAGAAGATCATTAGCTTTGTCTTGGCAGCATTTAAAACAAGTTTCAAATCACACATGTTGGATTGTACAATGTTAAAAGCATTCTGGAGCTGACAAAGAGCCTGCTTCGGGGTGGACGCAGAACAATAAATAACTGTATCATCAGCATAAAAATGCAAATTTGCATTCAAAACATTGTTATTAAGACTGTTAATGTAAATAATAAATAACAATGGTCCTGAAACAGATCCCTGTGGCACACCCTTGGATAACTGAAGAGATGTTGAAGTTAAGCCTTCTGCCCGCACACACTGTGATCTGCATGAAAGATAGTTCTCGAACCAACAGACAGCCTTACCTGAAAGACCGATACTAACAAGTCTTTGTAACTGTAAGGCATGATCCACTGTGTCAAAAGCCTTTGACAAGTCAATAAAAAGTGCTGCGCAATGCTCTCTATTGTCTAAGAAGTAAATAAGATAATTTACTACTTTTAAGGCAGCTGTTGTAGTGCTGTGTTTTTTCCTAAAACCAGATTGAAACTCAGATAAAATATTATTTATTGATAAAAACTCCTTCAGTTGGAAATTGACCAGTGATTCCAGTGCTTTATTTAAAACACATCATTTGGAGATGGGTCTGTAGTTGTTTAGGTGAGTGGGGTCACCCCCTTTTAACAGTGGGAGAACAAAAGCAGATTTCCAAATAAGGGGAATTTCATTTGTCTCCAGATTAAAAAGATAAGCCAAGGGCAAAGCTAGAAAATAAGCTGCTAACTTTAAAAAGTACGGCTTCAGGTTGTCAGGACCTGCTGATTTTCTTGGTTCCAAACCTTTCAGGGCTTTATGCACCTCTGAGACTGTTACTGGAATTACATTTTTGTTTCCAACTAATGATTTAATAGTTTTCCAGAATTTAATGGGATTATTGGAGAAATCCATTTAATATTATTAAATATTATATTATTCCAAGATGGTCTTACTCACTGCTATCATTGTGGATACTTATTTATTTGGTGTGAACTGAGGATGTTGATAGCATTACTAGATTTATTTACCGTATAGTTAGCAAGCTACAGATCACGTGTCAGATTTTATGAAGTGAACCAAATGTGTGCACCACCTTTTGGCATGCACTTCATTCACAGCCATAGTGGATGAAGTATTGTAAATATTGAATGAGACTCATGTTGAGTGAGTAGTCTGCACCATTGTTTACATTCTTTGCTTACCGCTGGCGTGTCCCTGAGGAGAAATCCAGCCGTTGACTTTTATCCTCTCTGATGTAGCTCAGGCTTCCGGCTGAGTGGCCGTCGAGAAGATCGATCTGAAACCACAAAGGCTTTGTTTACACACCGTGTAATGCTGTCTGAATAATTAATACTCAGGGGGGAATTGTAATAAGCATGGTGATCTCCAGGGCCATCATAAGTCACATTTTAAACATATCCACTACTATTGTGTATGTCCTGATAACTGCAACACTAATGCATTTCCCATCAGCCTCACTTGCACTTTGTGTAAAGCGCCAATTAGCAAATGTTAGCATGCTAATATGCTAAACTAAGGTGATGAACACGACAACATAATACCTGGTCAACACCAGCGTGAATGCATTCTCATTGTGAACATGTTGGCTTCCGAATATGTGCCTTTGCGGACCCTTTACATGCACTAAAACCTGTATAACAACTGAACTGGAAAAACAGAAAGCACGATAGGGTCCCTTTCACATAAAGAGTTTGTCTTGAGATATCTGTGAATTAAAACAGCATTATAGTGTTTTATTTCACCGTTTTACAGTCAGATTGGTTTTATTATTAGTGTTAATGCTTATACTGCTATTTGAGAGTTAACTTGTTATATATCTAAAGATGCCATACAGTCCCTTAAGAACCATGGTCAGTACATCTACTGGGTGAAGTGTAACAGAGTTGAAAATGTTAAAGTTAATATGAATAAAGTTGCACGCTGGTAGACAAACTAAATACTTGCGATAAGCATTTATTCGCCTGAATAAATTATTGGTCTGTGATTATTATT